>CM062820.1:1409472051-1409751001 GCA_031772625.1 Pinus tabuliformis | reverse complement strand
GGGGGTGGTGAACATTTTTCCTGTTTGTTGTTGCTTTCTACCTCCATGTCAACTTCTGGTGCGGTAGTGAATGGTCACTACTCTCAACATCCATTTGTGCAGGTGCATGAGATTCAAACTGGTCTTCTTGCAACTGGGCTTTTGGTGTCCTCCTTGTTCTTCTTGAGTAAGTGGTAAAAATTTTGTCTTTCTCGGCCCTCTTAGCATCTTCTTTTTGCATGTTCCTGGTCCTTATGCTGCCCACAGGTAAAGGTGCTTTGCTGGCTTTGGATACTGGAATTTCTTCATCAATGTCCTTCATAAACCCTGAGTCCTCTTGCACTTCTTCTTTTTCTTCCTCATCTCTAATTTGATTGACAGCTAGGAATTCTTTCCATGGTTTCCCTCTTCTTTTCAATTCATGTTCAATGAGGATTTTAATTAAGCCAAAATGATACAGGCTTTTGTCTTCATTCCCCTTCTGCTTCTGGATAGTCTTGGCCATCTTTGTTAAACTTTGTAGCAGGAAATATGGTATACTGATGACACATTGTTTCTTCAAGTGGAGGAGTAGTTTGATGTGGTATAGATAAACAATACTGTACCTACCCTCACAGGTTATGAATTTTTGAAGGATGTAAACCATTTCATCCCAAGGATGCACTAACCAACTTCTTGGAACACCCTTCTTCCAGTTTACTGAGGAAACTCTAGATCTAGACATGAATTGTGTCCATGATTTCTCTTTAAATTGCTTGGTTTTAAAGTACTTCTCCCCCTCTGGACTAATTCCTATTGCCTGAGCTATAGTATCCTCTGAAATTCTGAAGGAGAAGTTACCTATTAGGGCCTTTTCTCCATTAAAGGTGAAGGCAAATTTCTTGGTGACTTCCTCATTACTTCCATGGAATTTTTCTAGAAATGGTAACCACTGTATTTCTCTGAGAATCTCAATACAATCATCATGGTATTGTGAGCTGTCGAACACACTCGATTCGACCCTATTAGTCATGGTGATGGCAGAGGGTTGTGCCTCTAACCCTTCTCTGTCTATATTCTTACAATTTTAACACAGAAATTTCAAGTTGGTTACCTGGTGTATCGCTTCCTTAGTCTTCAATATGATGCTCGGCCGGTTGATATGACTATGATGGAAGTCAAAAATAGAATGGTGATACCTTCCCCTTTCGGCACTCACTGGTTTCAATCTTCACTGTGTAACTCGACCCAAACGGTAATACTCTCCTCGGCGCTCCTTGTTTCTGATTTTCACTGTGTAAGTTATGGGAATCGAATGTGGAAATGATGGTGAGATAACCCTGTACTCACTTCACAATGTAACTATTCATTTAAAAAACAGAGTGTTGTACGCTTGCATGGATGTCACCATAAGAGCGCTGGTAGCGTATCTATAATGCTGGGCTATAGTGCTGGGTATGATTTCGGGGAGTCCCTTTTGATCATTGGGTACGTTGGGTGGCGAAGTTATGATTTGGCTGTGTGGATTGAAATATATATATAGGCCGCTTATTATGATTTGGCTGTGTGGAGTAGTATATATATATAGGCCACTTTACATCTGTCTCTTCCTTTGTATTTAAAAACACAACTCACCACGTGCCCTTTTCAATTGGTATTCGGTCGTATAGAGGATGTTGGTATGACTGTAGGATATATGACAAGGTGGATGTGTTGGTAATGGGTTTTAGGGATATGAATAGGTTGATGTATGGGAATGATGAGAATCGGTGGGATAAGGGGTGATAGGAGATGGATGTAGGTGTCCTTGAAATCAATTATAACGGCTCACAGTCATCAAAGTTACATTAAAAACCAATCTAGGAATTTAAATGTTTAAGAACAGAAATACATTACTCTTTTGTTGATCATTATTGTATTGACATGCTGAGTAGCTAGTCCCTTTTTGACTGTTCTTTTGCTTGTTGTAACAGGTCCTCTGAGGAAGATTGAATGCACAGGTCCTTTGAGAAATTTTTTGAAGATGTAACAGGTCCCTTTAAGAAAATTTGAATGTACAGGTTCCTTGAGAAAACTGAATGTAACAGGTCCCTTAGAAAACTGAATGTAACAGGTCCCTTAGAAAGTTTTGAAAATGTTCATGCAGCTCCTTATATTGTTACAGGTTCACTGAGCTTGCCATTTGCTGGAGTGTTGGTGCCCAAATCCTTGTAGAAGCTTGATGAAATTCTGTTGAAGTAGCCCTTGGTGTCAATTTCTTTAACAGGTCCCTTCTGAATGTCTTAAACAGGTCCCATTACTGCTGGTTTGAGTGTCTTAAACAGGTGTCAATTGCTGGTGTTGGTAGCATAGATGTCTGAACAGAACAGGTCCCCCTGCAAAATGTTTATAACCAGGTCCCTCTGAAATAAAATCATGACAAAACAACTTATTTATTGAAGTTTGGAATGTTGGTAACAAGCTGCTGTTGGAAATTTACAGTGAAGATATATAGAATAAGAAATCTGAAGAATTTACAAGGGAGAGATAAAAGTAACAAAATGCTGATGCCTCTCTCCCCGACTTAAAGTTTGACTTGTCCTCAAGTCATGATTCAGCTGAGAAATTAAATAGTGAACAAAAGAAAGAGAATTCGTACCCGCCAACGAATTGGTTTTCAAGTAGGAATTCGGGGTTAGATTGTGCCAGATACTGGTTTTCACATCTAACCCATTATTTATTTTATATTTTTTTTTTTAGTTTTTGTTTTATAATTTTTTTTTTATTTTTCTTTTTGACTTTGAAATTGAAAGGAAATGAAACTAAGGTAGTGATACTGCAGCTGAGGGCTGCAGTATCTCAACCTCACTTGGCTGAGATAGTGTATGGAGAAAATCTTGCTTGCTGATGGGCTTGGTGTACAATTTCAGGCGATGACCATTGACTGTGAAGGAGTGACCTTCGCCATCAATAGTTGTGAGCTTGACTGAACCATTGTCATAAGCCTGAATAATTTCATAGGGGCCCATCCAATGGGTGGTGAACTTGGCTTTATGATCCCTGAATTTTGAATCGAAAAGCAAAGCCCAGTCACCTTCCTTGAAGTGCTTCTTCTTAATGTGTGAATCATGCCATTGCTTCCTGTGTCTTTGCATGAGGATGGTGGTTTGTTCTGCTTGCTGCCTCATCTCATCCAGCTGGTTCAACTGCTGGATTCTCTCTTTTTGTGCTTGGTCCAAATCAATTTGTAAATCTGCAGCCAGTTTAAAAGTGTGAATCTGGAATTCAATAGGAAGCATGACCTCCTTACCGTACACCAATTGGTATGGTGTAAATCTTGTGGTATCTTTCCAAGTAATCCTGTAAGCCCAGAGTGCCTCTTTGAGCTTTTCTTCCCAGTTTTTCCTGTTCATTGCAACAGTTTTGGTAATGATCCCCTCCAAAGTTTTGTTTGTTGATTCCACCTGCCCATTGGCCTGTGGATGATAGGGGGTACTTTTCCTATGCTTTATTTGGTACTTGTCTGTGATGTCCTTCATGAGATTTGAGGTGAATTGAGTACCTTGATCAGTTACAATTTCCCTTGGTACTCCATACCTCACAAAGATCTCCTCAAAAAGGAAATTGACTACTATGTGTTCGGTGGCTCTCACTAGTGCTTTTGCTTCAGCCCACTTTGTGACGTAATCAGTACATACTAAGATGTACTTCTTACCATTGGAGGCTGGGTTAATAGGTCCTATAAAGTCCAAAGCCCACTTATCAAATGGTTCTAAGTGAACTTGGGGCTGAAGGGGCATCTCATCGGTAGCTGTTGGTCTGCCCATTCTTTGGCAACTGTCACAACTCTTTACATACTTCTTGGCATCCTTGAAAATGGATGGCCAGTAGTATCCAAGAGTAAGAACTTTGAAGGCTGTCCGCTTCGCTGCAAAATGCCCGCCACACGTTCATCATGGCAAGATTTAAAATGTCAATTACCTCATCATTTCTTACACATCTCCTAATGATCATATCAAAACCAGTGTAAAATAAATCACCATTACCATGAATATCTAGCACTTTGTTTGATCAGTCTTTTCCTTTCCTTTGCAGTGAAATGTGGAGGTGTCCTTCCTGTAGACAAGTAATTATCCAAATCAGCATACCAAGGAGTTACTATGGAAATTGCAAATAAGTGCTCATCCGGAAAAGAATCTTCAACTGGAACAACTCACCTGGATTTTGCAGTCTAGAGAGAAAATCTGCCACTGGTTCTCTTTGCCTGGTCTATCTAACACTGTGATGTTAAATTCTTGTAACAGTAGTAACCATCTGGTAACTCTGCCACTAGTTATTGGTTTATTCATGAGATGTCTAATGGCAGAATGATCAGTATGTACAAAGACTTCATAACCAGTTATGTAATGTCGGAATTTATTCATAGCATAAATGATGGCAAGTGTTTCCTTTTCTGTAACTGTATAGTTTAACTCTGCAGGTGTTAGATTTTTACTAATGAAATAAATTGCATAAGTACAAGATTCCTCTTTTTGGCCTAATGATGCACCTACTGCAGTGTGAGATGCATCGGTAAAAATATGAAATGATAAACTCCAATTGGGCCCTCTCAAGACTGGTGCGGTAGATAGTTTCTTTTTGAGTTGTTGGAATGCATGTTGACAGTTCTCAGTCCAATTGAAAAGTACATCTTTGGTTAGAAGTTTAAACAAAGGTAAGGCTATCTTGCTAAAATGTTCAATTAATCTGCGGTAATAGCTAGCATACCCAAGAAAACTTCTTACCTCTCTCTGATTCTGTGGAATAGGCAAATCGGCAATAATCTGGATCTTGGCTGGGTCAACCTGGATGCCTTGAAAAGAGATATAATGTCCTAACACTATCCCTTCATTTAACATCATGAAGCACTTTTCATTGCTGAGGGACAGGTTAGCTTCAATACACCTTTTTAAAACTCTCTCAAAATTTTCTAATGCATGATCAAAAGAATTGCCATATAATGAAAAATCATCCATATACACTTCAACACAATCATGAATCAAATCAGCGAAAATAGCTAACACAGCTCGCTGAAATGTAGCTGGAGCGTTACAAAGTCCAAATGGCAAAACATTGTAGGCATAGGTGCCCCAAGGACAGGTGAATGTGGTTTTGTCCTGGTCTTCAGAGGCAATTCAGATCTGGTTGTAGCCACTGAAACCATCAAGAAAATAAAATGATGATTTGCCAGCTAGGGTGTCTAACACTTGGTCAATAAATGGAAGTGGGAAGTAGTCTTTGAGCGTTGCTTTGTTTAGCTGTCTGTAATCAACACAGATGCGCCACTTGCCATTTTTCTTGGGCACGATAACCAATGGGGATACCCATTGACTGTCAGAAATAGGATATATAAAGTTGACTCTCAAAAGTTTTTGCAATTCCTCTCTGACAATGTCTTGGAGCATGGGGTTCATTCATCTTTGTGGTTGCCTCACTGGTTTAATGGTGCTATCTGTGTAGATGTGGTGAGTGCATGTGTCGGGGTGAATCCCATGCATGTCAGTGTAATCCCAAGCAAAGGATTTTTGGTACTTCTTCAAGAGTCTAATCAATTTCTCTTGCTGAGATGAGTCTAGGTGGTTGCCTATGTTCAAAGTTTTCCCTGGACTGATCTCTATGACCTGACTCTGTGTATTGGTGATGGATTGAACTGGAAAGATGTCGTGAAATGTAGATTGCAAAGAGTGGATAGTGCATGTTTCTTGAAAGTTTTGAGCCAAAAGTACATCTGCAGCATTATATTGTTCATTTCTCAAATTTTCAGATACATCTGGTTGAGAAAGAAATAATTCTACCAAATCATTATTGTCTTCATGGAAATCATAGATCTGGTCAATGCTAAAAACAGATTGTACTTCTTCTTTATCATTAAACTTATCATCAAGCCACAAGTTATGTGTTACAGCTGGTGATTGTGCTGATGGATAGAGGGTGAGTTGTTTTCTTTCGGTCCCTCTGGAAATAATCATGTTGCCTGATCGGCATTCGATAAATGCATCAGCAGTCGCTAACCATGGTCTACCTAGGATGATAGGGTGTCCTCCTAAATTGGATTTGGGCTGAAGGACTAGGAAATCCACTGGATATTCCCAAGAGTCTAGTGAGACAATGATGTCTTCCAAAATCCCTTCAGGAATGACTTTGGACCTATCAGCTAGTTCAAGAACAATCGTGGTATGTTGAAAATTCATGAGCTGGAGTGTTCTCATGGTTTCAAGGGTCATGACATTGATTGCGGCTCCAAGATCTATCAAAGTGTTTGGAATCCGTATGTTGTTAATGATGGTGGTCACTTTGGGAGATGGTATTGGTCATAAGGCCTGCTAAATTTCCTAAAACATGAATGGTCTGAGGATCAATCCTTTTCCTAGCAGGCTTCTTGAGACACATGTCTTTGATGGCCTTGGTATAGATAGGAATGTCCTTTATAGCTTGCAGCAGTGGGATTTTTATGTAGACATTTTTAAGTTCATCCAAGACATCAAATTGTGGTGGAGGCAGTGGCGGTTTTACTTGGACCAATCGGTCTGGAAAAGGTGGATGCAATGATTGCATCTGTTTATCTTTGGTATCACTGCTTGGTTTTGTTTGAGTTGTCATTTCATTGTCTTTTTCTGAGTTTTCTTCTTGCTGATCTATTATTGGAGAATCCTTTTGGAGCACCCTACCAGACCTCATATTAATGTTTTGCAAAGGCAGTGTGGAGTATGAGGTTCCTTCCTCTACATTATAGGCTGGCCTCTCTGCTCTATTGTTCGGATTTGGGATAGTTTGAGCAGGAATTTGAGTGGCTCTGGGAGGTTGTGGGTTAGTTGGAAATTGCAGTTGTGGCACATTTATTGGTGGAGGAGCAGGCAGTGTTTGTTGAGAAGGTTGGGGCTGATAAACAACTTGCCGAGGGTGCTGCTGATATGTTTGAGAATGTGATGGATATGGCTGTTGGTATTGTTGATATGGCTGTGAGTAAGGTGGGTATGATTGAGGATATGGATGATAGGATTGGGAATACTGTTGAGACGGTCTCCATTGATTTTGTGATTGGTTTCCATGCTGCCATGGCATGGGTACATTCCATGAGTTTTGTGCATACATCTGATCATTCATAGGAAATTGCAGATTTTGATTAGGAAACATACCTTGGGGTGCTTGCCTTGGCTTCCATGGTCGCTTTGCACCCATGTAATAAACGTTTTCCATCTCTATATTGGCTGCCATGTTACAGTTCTGCAAAATTTTAACTTTAGGACAGTTAAACATATCATGATGCTCAATACAGAAAGCACAAACTTGGATATTCTCTAGAGGGCAGTCTTTTAATGCATGTTTCTTGCGGCATTTGGGGCAGAAAATAGCCATGATATTATCTTCTTCTTCCTGTTTCTTTTTGGCTTTTAAGGTATCAAGTTGGTTCCCTAGAGTGCTCAACAAATCTGTTTTGAACTCTTCTAAAAGATTACCAATTTCAGCCCGGGTGACACTAGCAGAGGCAGTTTTTGTGACCCTAGATGACAAGGTTCTCTTTCCCATTTTGGCTTTACTCCTTGAATATTTTTCACACAGTTCAGCTATTTCTTCAAAGGGTAAGGCAGAAATGTCACCTTTGCCCATTAAGTTGAGATCATCCATGTATTCTTCCCGGATACCTTTCAAGAATATTGTGCGGACTAGATCACGAGGCATTGTTTAGATTTTTGCAAGTTATAGACAAACCGTTCTAAATATTCTTCTAAGGTTTCATCCTCCTGCTGACTCATTCTAAAGATGTCATCTTTAGAGTCTTTGGATTTGCAATAAGGCTGATATTTCCTTAGAAATATTCTCCTCATGCCATCCCAATCTACTATGGCATGCTCACCTAGCCCCATAAACCATTTCAAGGCTGCTGCCTTTAATGTGGCTGGAAACAATCTCAGTCTATGAGCATCATCTGTATAGCCATAAGTTCGGCACACAATGTCAAACTCAAATAAGAATGAGTCCGGATCCTCTGAATCCATACCATAGAAATTGGGTAGCACGGATGGGGGTATATTTTTCATTTTGATCTCCTCATCCTCCTGTGGTTCTTGTATAGGGAACTTGAAAGTTGACTCCTCCTCCTCTTGGTGGGGAACTGATCCAGATCCTTCCTTAGCCATTCTAATTGGTCTCTTCGTGTTAGTGTCACTTGATGGAAAAAAGAGAAAGGAAGATTGCTTGGTAATGGTACTACTTTTCCCTTGTGTAGAAGATCTAGGAAAGGGCTTCTGCTGTGATTTATGTGCAAATAGAGTTTCCCTCTCAGCAAGAGTAATTTGCTGTCCTGAATAAAATCTTTCTTCCAATGTTTGGATATCCTCCTCAACTAGTGTTCTATTCCCTAGAGAGTCTGCTCCTGATGATGGGTTAGTTTTTAGATGGTGGTGGGTTTTTACAAATCTCCCTTGATTGTCTCTAAGTCTAGGCATAAATGAACATGATTTCTAACTGTGTTTTTGTTTGTTTTTGTGTATTGAATTTTTTTTTTCTTTTTGTTTGAATCCTTTAAGTACGCCTCCCCGGCAACGGCACCAAAATGTAGTGTTCTAGCTAGGGTACTAGTCTAGACTCTATATTTAATATCGACCGAGGTGCGTAAGCTTAGAGGCGTGGTTTAAAATATATAGACATAAAGGATCGCTGGCCAAGCGATTATGATGTAGGTTACAAAGCTTCTTTACGGAAGACTGGAATATGTAGCCTATCATTCAAACACTCAGATTACTCTACTGATATACTTGATTACAATGCTTAACATTAAATGCATTTACCAAATTAAACCCTGAACCTAAACGCTGTGTATGACCATGCAAACCTAAGCACTGTGTATGACTGTAACAATGATTTTAATCTCCTTACAAAGACATTACCCAGAAAACCCTTGTTCAGTAGACACACAGCATTCAATGATATTTACACTATATCAAACTATGCAGAGATCATAAATGAATTGTGAAATAAAAGCAAGGTTTATGATAGTGCTTTTACAAGACACACAGGGATCGAATCCCTTACAGGACTCACTTCCAGATCTCAGTGATGACTATTCAACATAACCATAAACGCAAACCATTCATAAGCGCACACCATATACATTCAATGGAAATCAAAAGCTATGGGAATCGAAAGCTATGTAACTATTGTGCAAACCATATGCTACGGAAATCGAAGGCTATGTAACTGTTGTGCAAACCATATGCTATGGAAATCGAAGGCTATGTAACTGTGACTGTTATGCAAACCATATAAAATCTTATTAAAATCGAAATCCAATATAAACACTGTGAAAACATATGATAACCGAAATGTAAATGAAACAAATGGACAGTATATCGATTGAACGCAGGCCCGTCCGCGTCCTAAGGGTACACTGGCTATAATCGACCGGCTACCAAATCAATGCAAGAGATACACACGTCGTAACTGTGAATAGGTCTTAGTATTAAAATTAAAACTCTGTTCTGGAACGATTCAATGATCAAAACGTTAACCATTAACCGGACTGTATTTACATATGTATATCCACAGCCATGTCATTGCTACAATGAATGTACATTCGGCTGTTGCTGCTTTTATTACATCAAGACTTTTCAAAATGTTTCCATGCTAAGTGTTTTCAAAAAGAACAAAAACTAAAATGAAAACAGAACGAGCTGCTGTTTCTGCTTTTGTCTGCCAGGTGCCATGCTTTGACTTGAGTTGACCGCGTACATAGGAGGATCGATTCGGCTGAGAGATAGGTGTTTGTCCATGCTTGGACATTCTGCTTTTCGTCCATGCCTTTCGTTCTAGCCCATCTACTGCGCCACATGTCAAATGATAAGTTCATTACAGGATGTGGGTACTTCCTGTAACCATTTCATCAAAAACTTCTAATTCTTCAACATAAAACCCCTAAATCAATTTCTATGCAATTTAATAACCATAAGACCATTAATAATCAATTTGCAAGGATTCTAAGGGATATATGATGAAAATGAATGGATAAATGATATCTTTTTGGGAGGAAAAGGGGTCTTGGGATGATACCAACAGCTTGATCAAAAATCACCAGCATAAGCCACCAGTTCAATGGCCACGAGCACCACCAGCAGCAACAATAAGAAAACAAAGTGCCAAAGTCTGAGCATGCAAAGCATAGTAGTGACTAACATGTAAGTGGCTAAACCCGTTCCTCTGTTGCATGAATATTATTTAGGAACTGCATGAACCATTGAGATGGTCGCGATCAGATGAAATCGGTGGCCAATTAACTAGCCACCCTTGTCCAGTTCAAACCACCCGCGTTGAGTTCAAACAAGCTTCATCCAATTCAAATAGCAGTTCAGAAGACGCAGTCAGCACGTGTGGTCCGTCAACTCGAGAAGAAAAACTCAGAACCGGTAGTAGTGGCGCTATATAATGGGAATAATGGAAGTGATGGCAGGTAGGCAACATGAAATACCATAATGGCACTGGAGTAGAACCAACAGTCTGGATGGGGATAACGTACCCATCCTCTCACCTCACCTCGTCATCGCAGATCACGCCATCAACTTAAGTACACTGCGGTCGAAGCCTCCACACCCTTTTGTTTTCATTTGCATCGACAAGTTCTCGACTGCAGCAACTCACCTACCACCTTTAGAACATCGAACCAGTCATTCTCTATCATTTTTCAAAACCCTCCTACTTATCGGGCTCTACAAGAGAATTATCGCATTCTACAAGAGCAGAACACCATCTACAAGAGCCTTTCTACGGGAAGTCCAGAGAGTAGCTCTGTAGAGGAAAAATTCGAAATTTTTGCCAAATTTGAGCTCAAAAAGAGGTAGGCTCAAAAACCCACTCTGCATGTAATATATCTATGCAAGGTGGTGGGATTAGAAGCAAAGTATTGGGTTGAAAAAGAAAAGGAACGTGAGCACAAAAGTCTACCTTTCTTTTTCTAAATTCTATACAGTCTCTCCATTTTCTTCTCTACACTAAAAGTCTGTCTTTTTCTTCCCTGTATTCTCCTGTAAAATAAAATGTATGCAACCATAGAAAATCAAGCCTGTGAAAAAAAACGAATTTGCATTAGGAAGTCTGTTTATTCTGTGAGAAAGAAAAACACTGTTTTATATACTCTCTTTTCTGTCAAGATATTGATTTCCTCCAAAAGCCCGAGAAGTAAATTCAGGTTGGAAACGGTGTTTGAAGGGAGGAAAAAATTGCAAATTGATGTTGTGAAAAATGAAGAACACAAAAAATTCCCTCTCTAGTTCTAGAAAGACAAATCTCAGCTATTCTTTTGTTTTCGGTTTTGAAAAGTTTGTTACCTTCCTCCTCACCTGAGCATTCCTAGCAGTCACTAAAAACCATAACAATAGGTTTTATGAGAAATGAGCCTTTGAACTCCAACAATTTGCAAGAACACCTAGAAGTGGTAGCCCTCTTCACTAGGGCAAACTAGATGCCTTTGTTTGAGAGAATTCATGGGTATGATGAGGAAGTGACAGAGGAATTCTTAACTTCCTTAAGATCCCATTCAAAAAGACATGCTACAGTCAGTTTCAAGGGTCTAACCATAGAGCTTACACCTGAATTTATCAGCAGAATAATAGGTCTTCCACTTGGGCTCCCTTGGAGCAAAGAAGAAAAACCACTAGGACAGGTTGCTAAAAAGAGATTTTTTTAGCCTAATGAACATCTTGTAGAGGATAAGAATTGGATCAGAAGGACAATCATACCTCATCCATGGGGTGAGGTCAGCTACCAGATCGTGAAATATATCTCCTGTGTAGGAAGATACAATATAGTCTATGGTTATCACTTCATATTATTGCATGAATTAAGATATGTAAAGGACCTATCTGCATCTAGAAAACTCAGTCTGCCATATTTTCTCCTCTAGTCTTTGGTAGAGTATGGCACCAAATTGAATGTAGCGGTTCCAGACTGACTGGCCCATCATGGGCTTATTAAGTTGTTGGTAGAGGATGCCCTCCATACATACACCATCCCTATAGCTTGGGAAATTTTCAGAAATATGACTAGGGAAGATGACATAAAAACTCTCATAGATGACCTTAGTCCATCCGGTAGTGAAGAGGAGGAGCAGAAAGAGGAACTTGAAAAGGAAATCCATGAGGAGGCACAAAATATTTAAGTAGAAGAAGAAAAAGTGGATAAACAGAGAGAAGAAGAGAAAAATGACACAACCAAAATCGAACCTAAGGCAGAGAAGGAAACAACATCATAAGTAGAGAGGAGGAAGAGGACAAAAGCTGAGAAAAATAAGACCAAGATAGCTCAGAAAAAGACTACCACTGGAAGGGCAGAAACTCAGCAAGAAAAGGAGAAAACACCAATAGAGACAGAAAAAAATTAAAACAGAAACAACAGACACAAGCAAAACTGTAGAGGGTGAAGAAGAAAAACATCAAGAAGAAGTATCCCTTGAGACACTAGCAAGGGAAGCAACAGTTGTTCTCGCTGCATTGAGAACTCCAGCTAAGCAAAAGGGGAAAAGAAAAAGACAGACATTGATGTATTTTAAAGCCTGAAGGAGCACCAGAATCAAGGTGGGCAAGCCCCAGCCACCATCGAAAGAACCCATTATCATTGAGGATGCACCTATTATAACAAAGGAGGAATCTCCCTCCAAAATCTCCATCACCTATGAGAGAGGGAGTCCTAAGACCTCCACCTGGAAGGAAAGGATTAAATTGATGGACTCTAAAGTACTCCTATAGGAGGCACAAACCTCTCTACAGGAGACACTGGCGAAGCTCAAAGAAACTGAAAAACTAGAAAGGAAGGCAGAGGAACAATCCCAAGAGGAAGGTAAGGCAAAAGAAATACTAGAGCCTACACCTCAGCCTAACTTAGGATCCTATTACAATCTTCTGGAGGGTAGGAAGATCATTCCATAAAAAATTCGCAGTGCCTCTTTTCTTCGAACTAGAAAAGGAAAGTGTCAGGACCCACACCTGGATGTAGATTGCAAAATCTAAAGGATTCAAAGATATAGGGCACATGGAAAACAAGTTGAGAGAGATGAGAAGGGATTTGAGCATGTAAGGCACACAAAGAGCATCAGAAGAGCTCAACTATAGGAAGAAAATGAATTTTTGAAAAAGCAGTTAAAAGAAAGGGAACCTCAAGGAGGAAGTAAGCTGCTAATCCTGGAAGCATAGCAACAAAAAGAGGGACTCCAGGAAGATAGTGAGGCAATAGAGAAACAACAAGAAGAAGAAGAACCACAGACAGATAGTGAGACACTGATGAAACAAAAACAAGAAAGAGAATCTCAAGTAGCAACTGAAGTGCTGATTTTGAAAAGGAAGTTGTAGGAAAAAGAAGCCTAGTTAGCCTACATGGCCAGCTGGGCAATGGAGGCATTGCAGTGTAGACAACCAGCTAAATCCTATGCACTGTATCTCAAAGATCAGTGGCTCCAATTCCAGATTAATACATTGGCCCAGAGGGGCACAATCCCATTTCAAGATTATGGTCGGTTTATGCATTTATGTGATCATAATTCAGCTAAGGATAAAGCAAAGCTAGCAGAATTTTACCTACACAACATGGTACTTCTTGACATGAATTTATGGGATCCAAATGTTGCATTGGAAGACTTACAGCTAATGGCTATGGCTTCTTGGATGAGCCATAAAGAAAAGCGAGTAGTGGAAATTCAGAAAATAATGGCAAAAGAGCTAAGTGAGCCCGTGATGATAAGGGCAGAACTAGTAGAACCATTGGGTCTCATCTATGCCCACCAACACCTTGTAGCCAATCCTTAAGTTCTCCCTGACTGTGTTGATAAGCAAGCATAGGCTATTGTTCATTTTGAACATATGGAGAGATTGTTTGGCAATGACTGCCTTCATGCCTGCATGAGAAGGTGGAATACATTGCCACATAGCTTAAGGATCAGGGAGTATCACTCCCCAAATAGAATGAGGGAGGCCATGAGGAGGGTGCCCCTATATAAATACTCAATGAAAAACTTGAAAGCCAACTAGATTGGTCTTAAATTTAGTCCTCCACTGTTGTTAGGACTGTTGGAAGGAGTTAAGTAGGAGGAAGAACATAAACAATGGGAGGAAGTGGACAGGAAAGCAAGTTTCCATGATAGAGAGGAAGACATCACATTAGAGGCATGGGATGTCAGGGAATCTGTCAGAGCTATAAAAAATGAAGAGCTAGATTAGTTGCTCAAAGGCTGAACAACCCATTCAGCAGGAGGGTGATGATGAGCCCCAGAAATGGGTAACTATATGGGCTCATTCTGCCTATTATTTTGATTTAATCCACCATTCTCAATAGTTTTTTGCATTTTTTTGAATATATTTATGTCAATAGAGTGAGTTGGGTTAGTCACTTTGCCATGTAGTCTAATGAATGTTTATTGCAGATTTTTTGGACAATTTTGGACAAAGACAAGGAATTTATGAGCAAATGGCAGCCAAACTCGAGGAAAACAGGGAAGAGGACTTGTAGGAGGGGTGTATCCTTCATTAATGACCCCTTTCCTCGAATCCTCCATCAGCAGCTCGGAGTAGAAAGGCCCACATTGATGATTCCAAGGGGCAGACGAGCAAGTCAAATAGGATTGTTGTTATCTTCAGTTCTAGGAAGCCGAGTTCCTCAATTTTAGGAGGACTGTTGGGAGTCCCCATTTGTATATATAAGAAGGCTTTGAGCCTCGGTAGGTTAGCCAGTTCTTAGTATATTTTCACACTTTTGTGTAGCATTGTACTCAGCTCATTTTCGAGCTCTTTTCTAGAACAGTGCATGTGATGTAACTGCTAATTTTGATAATGAAGATGAACCAAGTTTTGAATCAACACTGATATTTTTCAGGGGGCTAAAGCTCTTGGGTTAGGGCCCAACCCAAGCTACCCAACATCTCCATTGTGTACTTATATATTTTTGTTTCCATTCATGAGTTAATTTCAGCTGCATATACTCATTTTACTTCATTAGATTAGTTTGCTTTTGATGGTTAGAATAGTTTTTTTTTGCTTCAAGTTGCTTACGTAAGTTGCTACAGTGACATAAAAAGATAAAAAAAATGCTAATAGTAGGTCTTGATCTCCTTTCTCCCTCCTTGGGACTATGATTTGAGGTCAAGGCACTCCTGTTGCCCCCAAAAAACACAGTTTTTGCTCTTCCATGCAACTGCTAGTGTGATACTTTGATTTGGAAAAGTTGGTATTGGTTCAGATTCAATTGCTTAGATCATTTTATGTCTTTTCACCATAGTTCTCTTGCATTATTTTATTTTCATAAGGTACTATTCAACATTTTTTTGTTTTTAGGTCAGAAATTAGGTTAAGCTAGACAAAACTCTATTTTTAGTTCTTGCTTTGGTCAGTTTCGAGAAGTAAGTGTGCAGATCTCTTGCAGGACATCCCATCTCATCATTCCTCCATAAAATAGCCAACACTAGCTCACTTGTTGTAGATCCACCATCTCATTCGCCACATTTTGCCAATTTGCCCTAATTTCTGCGTTGTTCTTCCAGAAAGCTACTTTCCTGCCATTTGAGCAAATCCAACCATATCCTTCATCCATGATCCTCCTTGACAAGTTATAGACCCCTCAACACTTTCATCCAGCCTTCATTTCCCCTTTCCCATCATTTTTCACCTTCAAACCTCCAAAAACCACTTTCGGCCTCCTCTTGTAGAACCTCCTATAGATCCCCTGCAACCTCTTGTAGAATTTCTTGTGAGTGATTTTTCGAAGTCTGATTGCAATGGAAGTCTTCAGAAGGGTACTAGGGGCTTCTTAGGACCTCTCCACACCTTCCTCACTATCTGCAAAAGCCAACGCCATCTTCCTTTGCCACCAAACCTCTGCACAGTCACAACGAGTCAAATCACAAGCATAATAATTCCACATAAAAATACTCAAAAGTACAAAAAGATGATTTCTTCTCATTTCTTCTGAAAAGTAGCTTGAATAAATGCAATTTACCTTTTCAGTAGTCAATGGCACTTGCTTCATTAGTTTCCATCTCTTCTCTTGCAAAAATAGGGTTAGTGGGTAAATTAGTGTTTGCTAGGGTTTGTGGTTCATTTGAGTTTTCATTCTCTTTCTACCAGTAGAATAGCCCCTGTAGAGTTAGTTTCCTTTCATCATAGTTAAAGCTTCTTCTTAGAACTCATAGAAGTTGGCTTAAGCTCCTAGCGAACTTGCGCCAGCTGATCAAGTGATAGCCTGCAGTAAAAGTTAGTACTTGTGCATATAGCACCGTCGCTTCCAATTTTGTTACGAACTACCAGGTTGATAAAAGTAAAAAAGGAAGCCCCAGGAGTTGCAGCGTTATTGCTATAATACTGGAGCTCACCGACTACCTATAATGTGAACCAATAATAAATCATTGAAATTAGTAATAATTTAATATTCCATTCCTTTTTTAACTGAGTTTCAATATTATCACTTCTGGTTTTCTTCTTTGTCGCCCAATCGCCCCCAGATTGCAACCACCTAGTTGTTTCGTCTCGCATCAGTTATATTCCCCCTTTTATTCCCATTACTCGGGTTCTCCATAGGTCTCCCCCTCCTCTCTTATGATCTACCAGGCCAGGGGTTATCTTATAGACTTTAGGGGAGATGAGTTTTTTCAGGCATGCTGCCACAGGGACAGACCCCTCTTAGATTTTCGAGGTTGCATCTTCCTTAGAATTCCATCACTAACTAGTGTCATCACTGATTACTCTTCCTCCAACTTTGCAAAGTCGTTTTTCCCTAGAGTTTTCCCTTCCCTAACACACCTGACCTTTCTCCAATCCTAGTGGTGTTAGTATCCCACCTGATGGCAGAATATCCTCACCAGGATTTTTTTCAAATTTCAGTTCCTTACTCTCTCCCCTCCCCGTTCTAGGAGGCAACAACTCCCCCGAAATCTCGCAGAGGCCTCAAAGCCGTTTTTCAGCTCAATTCTGCAGCTATTCCTAATGACAACCACCCTTATTTTCTCCCTAGGTTCTAGCTTCCTTTTAGGGCTTTCACAGGTGTCGTATCCCCCCCCCACCCATCATGGATACCATCTAGTTATGCCGACACACTATCAACAGGAAATTAGACTTGTATACGTGAAATTTTCCATTGCTTTCCACGATCAAGAAACCAAATAGCCTTATTTTAAACTAGGACAATCCAGGCCCCTCATAGGGCTCGATTTCCCCCACACCCTACCAGGAACATTACCAAGTAGGACCCATACAATATTAATAGGAAATTATACTTTAATTCACAAAATTTTTCATTTCTTTCCACTACTAAGAGACCATGCATTCTTTTCTTAATAGATAACCTACATTTTACTATTTCATTCAACACCTCTCTCCTTATCTTCCAAACCCTCCTCCAATTGTGCAACATTGTTACCATATCAACATAGAGGGGAGCTTTGATTACATACCAATTTTTTCTAACCAATTCTAGTTGCTAGTCATCACACTGCTTCTCTCGGCTTTCACAGGCTTCTTCGTCTGCTCATTCCCCCTCAGCCCCCTGCATGCATTCAACTAGTTGCCTTGCCACCTTTCTTTCCCAACGTTTCACCCACCTACCTATTCTCATTACCAAGGGACCCTCCACTTGCCACTTTTCCATGTCCTCCTCGCCTTCCTTCTTATGAAATCTTCAATCGAGGCACCCACTCCCCGTCCATTTAATGTCATCCATCATATCCTTGCATTTGTTGTTGCCCTATCTATCTCCTGTTTTCTGTCTCCATTCACTGGTTGTCCTACCCTCCTTCCACCTTTCCTTCCCTTATTCCATCTGGCTCCCATTGCCCTACGCACCTCGATCAAGGATTCTGTCCTTTCTCCCTCTCTTTTCTCAGAATTTTCGTGAGACTATTCATTCCTTCTCTTTGACTTAGTTTGTCTCCCAGTATATCAAGGTTACTTCCATGTTTGCCACATCCCTAATTTGTTAATAAGTCTACTGTCATGTTTCCCGATCATCAGACATGTGTCGGGATGACATAGTCTATACCTTGTATCAGGTTTCCTATTTCATGAACTAGTCTTGTCTTTCTCCATCTTTGGATTATATTTTCCCATTGGGTTCCTTGCTGAATTTTTTTCACTGTGTCTATCATGATTTTTGAGTCTTCTTCCATCGCCATCTTCTGGAATTTTTATCTTTGAGAAATTTTTAATCTTTGCTTAAGAGCATAGAGCTCCTCTTCATTATTGCTCGTTATTCCATAATCCATTGCAAACAACCAAACAATTTTCCCTGGTTGTCTCTGAACACTCCTCCTGAGCATGCTACTCCTGAATTTGCTTTCACTGCACCATCAAATTTTAGTTTTATCTTCTAGAGGAAACATAAAGTAGGCTAAGGATTCTCGGGGTGCATGTTTCATTTTCTAGGAGTTAGGAATGAGCATTCGTGCACTCAAATTTAACTTCTCTATATTCGATTCTCCTGTGATGTGGTTTCCCAATCTTCGAGGTACCATTTCTCAACTAGAATCATCTCCTAAATATTTTTTACTATCATTTCCCATAACTCCATTTTCCCCCCTTAAAAATTCTCTGATTTCTCTCTTTATACATTGGCCATAGGAGTAATCCTAAGGAGATATTCCAGGCTCAGTTCAAGATGGGACTGTGGTATATTCTCTTTCTCCAATTTTCCATTGTTGTTTTTGTGCTCGATTGATCCCTATCCATGTGGCCGAAGAGGATTTCATGATTCTGTCGTAGGACTTTATTGTAACTATAGGAATTCAAAAGTGTTTCATCGTTTCAATTTGTCCTATGCATGTGTAGAATATCGATTGTCCTTGCAACCCCCTTACCTCTAGTAGGTTCCACGTTAGTGCACAACCTTTGTTATATGGAATTTGCATCTACAGATAAACACAACTTCCCTAAGTGGGTAGCTACACTTAGAACAACAAAATTAAAGAGTTTAACCTTTTCCTATAGAAGATAGATAAGACAAGAGAACTACTTGGTATCTTTTGCTTCCCTTTGTGTCCTTTGATTTTCTCCTGTCACTCCTTCTCGAATTGAATCTGCTCAATCTGTACCTGCAATCATAAACATAGGACGAAAAACCAATCAAAGAAATAGATCTATCTACTATAAGGTAATGAAATCAAAATAATTTACCTATATAATCATCATACATAGAGACAAGAATATGGGAAAAGGTGTAAAAAACTTTAGTAAAAGTAGAAGAAAGAGTTACAACCAAATAAGTTTGACCCCATGTCACTCATCCATCTTGAGTTCCATCCTTCATCACACCAAGAGGACAACTCTCCGACAACATAACAATACTTGCTGATGATCTCACACCTCAAACCAACAATATTTCCTTACAATATTTAAAGTCAAGCCAACTATGATGAGTTTTCAGTTTATAGGGAAATGGAGGTGGTTTTGTCATAAATTGAGCATTGAATGGCTTTCCAAACTTAGATTTAGCTTCCATGGAGGAAGGGATGAGAGGATAGGTTAATGGATCCATATCCCATCCAATTTCGAGCTCATAGGAAGGGATAAGAGGTGGGATCCTTCTAGAATGATCTAGAACCAAGGAATATTCATAGAACGCTATGCAAATTTCTCTCAATCTCATCCAACACAGGTCAAAGGGGGCCTAGGTGCACTGAAATGCACCCCTGAATGGGCCTAAGTTCATTTCAGTGAAGTTACCCCTTACTAAGGCTGCATTGGTCTCCCAAGGAGTCATCTCAGGAGGGCTTCAAGTCAGGAAACTCTCAGGAATGAAGGCATTCAATGTGATGACCCGTCTAGAGCATGTAGCAACTGAACTAGGGATTGATGAGCCTTAATTGTACCGATATGAATGTTGGGAGTGATGTGCCCAAAAAGACCTATAACAGCCATGGAGGACCACCCATAAGATGAAGGCTACTTTCAGCCATAGTTTTTCCTTCCATATGTGTTCCCATATGTGTAACCCTTTTGTTGTTGGTTTTCTGCTTCCAGATAATATCCTTCTACAATGAATATTCCTTTTATTCTATAGCCCCACTTTATAATATCTGATCCTTCTGCAATCACTATTATTCTGGAGTTCATCGCTTTATCATAGCTTGCCCACTATATAGAATCTATTGCTTATGTCTAGTATTGTCTAGTCTTCCATTTTCTCCACAGTACTCCCATCTCTATTTCCTAGAAGATTATTACCATCTAATTTGCTGGGTTGTTTATATTTAAGAATATTTCCACTAGATCCTGCATGCTGAATAATTTTTAACTCTCTTACCAAGCCTCTTGTCAGAACTTGTACTATCTCCTCTCCTAATTTCTTAGAAGCTATGGTTTCTTATCCAGTCCTTGTTTTCTATTGCAAGGTTCCATATAGCCGATGCCTTTATATTCTCCTGGATTCTTAATCATCCTTTTGTCAACCTAGGCATCCCATATATTCTACCCCATATTTCTTTCCATAGATATGTTCCTCCTTGTATCCATCTCCACCAAAAATTATCCCTCATTACCTAGTTGAGAGAATACGGGTCTTGAAGGCCCATCCCCCCTTCTTTGTTTGGTTTAATTAGCTAGTTACAAGATAATAAAGCCCATTTCTTTGTTGTTTGTGGCCCTTTCCATATTAATTTCTTGAAGATGTTTTTCATCTCGTTACACACTATTTTAGGGACTGCTAGGTTTAAGATTTGTTAGATACGAATTGATTGCAACACTATCTTTAGCAGTGTGACTCTAGTCTCCATGTTTAATTCCCAGAAGGCACAATTTTGTAGGAGACCTTGGATCTTTGCAAGGAAAAACTTCCAATTTTCGACTCTGATTAGATGAAGACTTAAAAAAATTCCTATATATTTCGATGGGAAGGTTCCTATGCGAAAGGCCAATATTCTTGTCAGGAATGTTTGGGCTTTAGTTGTTGTGTTAAAGAAGAAGAAATTTCACTTCTCTTTGTTGATATACGCTCCTAAGGCATTCATGAATTCTTGCAAAATGGCTAGGAGGGCCCTAGCTTCCTTGAGGGTAGCTTAACAGAACATCATGATGTCATCCACGAACTATTGATGAGTTAAGGGTAGGCCATTTCCCCAAATGTGCAGACCTTTGAATTTTCTTTTTTTCACCTTCGCTTTAACATATCCTCCTAGCTCTTTAGCTGATAATATAAACAAGAAGGGGGAAATTGGATCTCATTGTCTTAGCCCCCTTTTTGTGTTGAAGGCCTCTAACTATGCTCCATTCAGGAGGATTGAGAACAAAGGATTCGATATAAAGGAATAGATCGAATTTATCCATTGGGGATCAAAGCGAGAGGATTTCAGGATACTTTGGAGATAGGTCTATCTTAACCGATCGTTGATTTCGATAGCCCTAGTTTGATCATCATACCTTTGGATTTGAGGTTTTTAAGGGAGTGTATTGCGTCTTGAGAAGTTACTATCCAATCCACAATTTGCCTTCCTTTAACAAAACCAGTTTTCTCTTGGGATATTAGTGCTGGGAGGATTGGTTTAAGTTGATTCACCATTATGGTTGAAATAATTGTGTAGATTACATTGTATAAGACTATAGGTCTAAACCCTTGTAGTTCTTCAGAGTGGTTAGATTTTGGAATAAGAGCTAAAAAAATTGAGTTTGGGGCCAAATGTGCCTTTTTAGTTTTTTTTTGGACTCCTCCACTACTCCTAGGATGTATTCTCCTAGAATTGGCCATGTTGCCCAGAAAGATTATGTTGTGAATCCATCCCGTCCACACACTTTATTATTTTCTAGTCCTTTGACTACATCCTCCACTCCTTCTATTGTTATAGCCCTAATTAGTGTTAGGTTCTGGTCCCTACTGACCACGTGACAGATATTCTTAGCTATCTTGTTTATATCTTCTATCCCATCAGGATTTCAGTTGATCATTATATTTTGGAAGTGATTGACCAACAAATTCTCCATCTCATCATTTTGTATTAGTCTGTTTCCTTCCTGGTATAATAATGAAAATATTTTGTTATAATGTTGATGTTGAATCATTATTTTGTGGAAGAATCTAGCGTTCCTTTCTCCCTCCCTTGGCCACTGGACTCTCGATTTTTGTTTCCACAAGATCTATTCTTACTACCTCCTTTCCTCTATCCAAGTTAGCAATTGTCCTTCTTCATCCACTAAGGATTTTGAATGGCAATTTGCTACTATCTGTTGTTGCACCATTTTCATCCTAGCCTGTAGCAATTCTTGATCTTTCTGAATATTACCAGGCATAGCTGGAATGTATGAACTTTATTCCTCCCTTTTTTTTGTACCTAATCTCCACCATTCCTTAAGTTTTTCTAGGAAGGTAGGATCGTGCAGCCAGAAGGCTTCAAACCATAATGGTATCTTATTATGGCCTCGTTTCATGTCTACTTCTAGAATAATTAGCCAGTGGTTTGATCCCATGCATAAAAATATTTACACTTCATAATATACATATCCACTTATTAAATTCTTAGTTTCTAGGAATCTATCTAAACTTGACATGATTTGGTGGGTTCCTCCTCTTTGGTTATTCCAGGTTTAAGTTCCATTATTGGTGGGGATATATAAGACATGGAGCTCTTCTTGTAAATCCCTGAATTGCTCCATTTCTAGTTCTTCCCTTCATATCCCTCCTTCTTTCCTCCAGTGAGGTTATCAAATTCAAATCCCCTACTATTAACCAAAGCTTTTCCACACGCATTTGGCTTAGTTTCCTAGTTCTTTATATAAAGTCTTCCTTCTCTCCAAGAGTATGCAGCACATATACTACTGAGATTATGATCCATTCTTTAGTCCCTATATTCCGTAAGGGGCCATTCAAGATTCACGACATTCCGATCTAGTAATTTACCATTACCTTTGCTGGGTTCCATAGTATGGCGATTCCCCCTACACTTCCTTTTGCATCGAGTGCTACTACTTCTTATCTTAGTTTCATTTTCTGTATGATCTCCTCTAGTTTTTCTCTTGTTATCTTTGTTCCTTGGAGGAGAACTATTTGAGGCTTTTCCTTTCTCAACTAAACTGTAGGTACCTCTATTTTCCGTCATTGTCAAGGCCCCTTATATTACATGATAGCACTATCATTGGTTAACTCTATTAAGTTGTTGGAATGTCACTGATAGTGGTACTACCCTTCCAATTTTTATCAGCATCTCTCCCATTATTTGGATTGACTCCTGCAAATTTTTGCTCCCTCTTTTCTTGCTTCCTTTACTTCTACTTTGTTGTTCCTATGGATTTTCTTGTTCCATGCCAAGATTCTCTGCTATGTCTACTTGTCTCTGTCCTTGGTTAGCCTTGTATTAGTGGAAGTTTTCCTTGTACAATTTATTTTGGTCCTCTAGGATGAATATTTTGTCCAAATTCCTCCACCCATTTAAACAGCCTTTTCAAAACATCCTCTTTGATGCTTATCTCCCCCCCCCCCCCCCCCGACTGCATCTACTTCCATTATGGCAAGATCTATTTGTTCCTGCTCTTATTTTTCTATCAGATCTATTTGGGCTTTCCCCTTTGGGGTTGTTTTTTATTTACCCCGACTTCTCTTGTTTTCTTTGTCCTTATAATCCATTGTTTCTATCTCATTTTCTATTTCTTCTTCTTCTTGCAATAACTCATATCTATTTTTGCTGGCTATTTTCTTTTGGTTGTTGTTTCTTGGATATTATTGCCCTCTCAGGGTCTTCCTCTTGTGCTTAACCTCTTTGAACCCCTTATTTACATCCAGTGGGGGTTTCGTTTGATTCTCTTTTAGATGCAGCCATTCTTCTTGGCTCATCGGGCATTCTTTGAATAAGTGGCCATATTCATGGCACCGACGGTAGCAGAATGGGATATGCTCATAGTCCAAGGTCTGTTACCAGATTTCATCATGATATTCCAGTTCTATTGATTTATGGATGGGCTCTGAAATATTCATATACACGCACATCCAATCATATGAATTGTAACGGCGCCTTCGTGTGTTTTTTGTGATTTTGAAAAATCTTCCTATTGAGTTTCCTATTCCTTCCAAAATTTTCAGGTCCCAGAAATCTATTGGAGGACTAAAGAGTCATACCCAGACAAGGGCTGCCAGGAATTACTCTTTATCAGGGTTATAGAATTCTTCCCAATATCTCATTAACAATCCTGCATTATAATGAAATATGGACTGTTTTCGAAAACTCTTTCCTTATATTGCAGGTTTAAGAAGATTAGTGTAAAAAATCCTCTGGCTCCAAACTTGAGTTCTACATGGCCTTTCGGTTTCCATTTATGCTGGATTCGTTTTATCAGGTCTGGTCAGCAAATGCCAATTAATTTTCATATCATCACGTGATCCTTCATGTAGCTGTGGTATTTCTCCAATTTGTTTAGAGGTATTACAAATCTCGATTTCTCTGTTGCACATGGAAAATACTGCCCTCTACTTCTTGCCTGCAATCTAGCTCCAAGGACATGGCCATTATTAGGGCCTTCTGCTTCTAGGGAGCTTGGCTTCTTGTTGACTTTCCCACTTGACTCGCTATTTGTCACATTCTGGTAGGAGCATATCTCCCCCCTGAAGCTTGCATGTCTCTTCTTACTATCAGTTGTCTCTCGTATCTAGTAGCTCCTCCTGTATTGTCAAGGTTTATGCAGGTTTTTGAACCTTAGTTATTCTTCATCTTTTGCATAACCATGTTGACTTGGTAAAATAAAAAATAAAAAACTAAAAAAACTATTTATTTACCATTATTATTAAAGGAAATGCATGCCATTTAACATAACCAACTATTGTTTTATGAAAGTTTATAAGGAGACAATTTTACTATTACCACTAGCTTTTGGGTTTTGGACTATTACCCTATTTTTTTTAGGATTTATGTAGGGGAACTTCATTTTGAATGTTAAATTCTTTTTTAGTACAAAAATTCATGAAATCTTTTCATCATTTGGTTTCTATTTACACTTGGTAACTCTGAAGTTAAAATTGATGTATGCTAAATGTTAACTAGTATAGATACATCTTAAGCGCAAATCTAGCAAGTGTTTAAAAGGATCAAATATTCTCTCTTTTTGCCTCTTTATGGTTATATATATACACCATGTGCAAATTTTCAGTCTAACTTGAACTTGCAATTGCAAAACCAAAAAATGTTAGATTTTAGACAAAATTGATCTAAAAATAAGCGTGCCAAATATATATATATATATGAATAGTTCAATTATTTGAAATATTTTAGAAATATATATATATATATATATATATATATATATATATATATATATATATATATATATCTCGAATAGTTCAATTATTTGAAATATTTTAGACTAATTTTTTTTATTGTTATATTTTATTTGATATGGAAATTGAAATATTGTATTTATAATCATTATTGTCAATAAAATATTATTTATTTATAATAAGTATTGCAATTTATTATTATTATTATTATTTTACATTTTTCCTCTTAAACGTATTATAAGGAAGTAGTTCATATTTTTTTTGAAATTTATTTTTTATATTTTATATTTTATTTTTATTTATTTTATATTTTTATTTATTTATTTATTTATTTTTAGGAAATTGATATTGAAATAAATAAGTTTCTTTTTTTTTTTTAAATACTACCTAAGCACCCATGGGGGATTTGAACTGGTGACCTATCGCAAGGAATGCCTTAACAGTGCACCCATTCACCTTCAATCCAAAGCCCTATGGGCATTGAGATAAATTAGTTAATATTGACAATCAAATATATTTTTTTTAAATATTTTATTCAAATATATTTTAAATATAAAGAATTACACATTTTCCAAGCAATCAGAATATATATATATATATATATATATATATATAGACACACACACACACTTTAAATTTGTATAAAATTATGATACTTCATCAAAATATTTCATTTATGTTGAGACAAAGAGTGAAATATTTTTACCATATCTTCTTAATTCATTATAATATAAAAAATAACCAAGCCAATATAAGCCAACATATTGAGTGTGCAATACTTAATAACATTTTTAATTAAAAATAATCAAATGTGTACATTCGTTTTTGTTTTTTATTATATTATATTAATTCTTTTTTATAGATAATACTTTATTTTTATCTTAAAATGGCATGTGCCAACTTGAGGTTGAGCACAAAAGGAATTACACAAATCGGGGAGCAATACTAGGGGAGAAATACCATACAAGGTGGGTTCATATTGTGGGATATATATGGAGGAAAAAATGACATAATATATTGAGAATATAATGGAGCTAAAGGGTTTTTATATTGGCATATATAAAAAATGGAACTCAAATGTAATGAAAAAATATAAATGGGTATCAAAAATTTTAATAAAAAAATGGGTACCTACAATATTTAGTGAAACTAGGGTTTTTAAAATTGGGAAGGTATATTGCATTCGTATCGGTAGGGGGTTAAATAATGTAATTTTTAGAGGTATTTTCCAATATGTAGTCAAATTAAGGGTAATTTTTAGTATGTCATGAACACACATGATATGTTAGAGGTTCATTAAGTCAAGGCCTCATGTACACATCTCCCTCATACTAATTTGCCCAATAACTAACCGAACAAGCAAAGTGAGAGTTATTGATGTTTTATAATATTTATAATTAAAACTAACCAAATATATATACTTATACAGAAGGAATTACACTTCTTCCTCATACCAAATTAAAGAATGTGCTTCTAGGGCCAATAAGATATCTATATATATATATATATATATATATATATATATATATATATATATATATAGATAGATATATATCTATATATCTATATATATATATCTATATATATATATATATATATATATATATATATATATATACTATCTATCTATATATATATATATATGGAATTTTTTGACATATTTTTTTGGTACCTTTATTAATAGAGAAAGGAAATTACAGTATAATAAATTGAATTAAATCTATTTATTCTTTATTATTTTCTTTAAGGAGCTAACATTATATTTCATTATTACTATTTCTTAATGTCCTCTTTTATTTAACAAGGTATTACAACAGTTTCCTCATATTTTCACTATTATAATATTATTGCTAATATTATTAGTTACTATAACTTTATTATCAAGTTTAGGACCATTAATAGTTGGTTGAGGGAAATTAAATGTAATATCAAACTTAAGTAATGATGTCTCTTATTCCATACCCTTTTGGCATATGAATGATAAGTTAGAATAGTGTATACCCTTTTGGCATATAGATTTATAAGCTAGAATCATGTTTGGTAGATGTAGTTCCCCCAACACATAGAGTCTAATAATAACTCTTCACCTTTATGTTGACTGTATTATTCTTTTGGCAAGGAGTCATTACAATATTGGAAAAAACTAAGAATCCTAAAATATTTCTACTCCAAAATGGATATAACTTAATTGTTAGAAATTTTAAATGGAGAGATATACAAAATTACATATATTTACTAAGAGGAAAAACTTGAAACCAAGAACATTATCAATATGCAAACATTAACATGGTTCGTAGAAGATTTACCGATGGAACTATGCATTGACTTAATTGTTAGAAATTTTAAATGGAGAGATATAAAAAAATTACATAGATTTACTAACAGGATAAACTTAAAACCAAGAACAATACATATTCCAACATTAACATAGTTGACATAATATTCTTAGATGGAACTATATATTGGTTAGCCATTTCCTATGTTTCAGGTGGACATTCCACCAAACATCAGGGACCAGAGAGTAATCTTTGGTACCTGACGATGGGTGGAGTGTTCACCCAAAAATTAGACATGATTAAGGATCCAATACATAGTTTCATACAGAAATCTTCTACAAATATGAACAACTATGAAAAAATTCATACTCTTATTAATCCAATTTTTATCTATGAAAAAATTCAGCATAACAGAATTCCATTAGATCCATTGTTCGATGCCACCCAAGTGAGTCGTCACTTCTAAGATCCCATGGCCTACATTTCAATGAAGTCTTTCAATCCGTTTAAAGACTCCATCAGACGAATTCCATGGCAAAATTATCATTGGAAACCAAAAGCCATGGGCCCAAAACAACTATTGTTAATATGGTTAACTTTGACTCTATTCTTAAGTCATGCTTATGTAACATACCCCTATTAAGCCCCCGAGGGATAGCTCAAATGGTCGAGTTCCCGTTGATAGTACTCTCCCGGTTTGAGAGGTCACGGGGTCAAATCTCCTCGACGCCCTCGGGGGTAGGCCTGATGGCCGTGCCTGTCTACGTGGACGTAGCGGCGCACCTCCGGTGCCCCATGAACCACATTGAAAAAAAAAAAAAAAAAAAAAAAAACATACCCCTATTAAACCTTGACTTGGGATTTCGTTAATTAATTCTAATGAAACTTGCAAAGTGAGTCAGCCCCACTTACTTTTGGCCTTACCCCCTTCAAAGTTTTTAGCTAGGGTATATGTTAACCTTTAATTCCCCCTATCACCTACATTTAACCTAGGCTTTACTCCCAATTACCCAAGGGTATGTATTCCTTAACAGGTCTTACAACAATATGCACATTTACATGAAACAAACCTTTGACTCCATTATAATATTTTTATTTTTGTTGTTGTTGTTGTAATATTAGCACATCCTCTTGCGTTCACACACTGACCCATTTTCTTCATCTATTCTTTACATTAACCCACACATTTTTGTCTTTAGGTGGGATGATGACAATTCCATTCTTTGGCTCAGAGGAGACACTTTCTTCCAAGACTCTCTTACACTATAGCATGCAACCACTTCACGATCCTCCTCACACAAGCCAACTACCTTCTCCTATGCCAATCATAGTTATTTGCACATTACCTTTTCCTATGCCAATCTTAGTCATTTTCACATGTTTTTTTGGAGCTTTTAAGAGGTTGAAGGATCCTTCTCACTCTACTACCTTTCAATCACAACATATAGTGCCGCCTGAGATGCCCTTGATAACACACAACTGAACACAAGTGGCTTGAGCCTGTTAGAAGATTCCCTTGAGCCTTTGATCCTTCAAATCTTGATTATCGATGTGGACGTTTAGCTAGCTGTGTCTGTGGATATATATAAAAAAATTATGGAGATTTAATGATAGGAAAAACTTAAAACCAATAACTTTATCAACATGCAAACATTAACACAATTTTTTATCCTAGGAAAATCCTAATTCCAACGAAAATCCGTGGCTAACAAAATTTCATTATATCCCTTGGCCAAAATCGTAGCCAAGCATGGCCCAGTGAGCATTCACTACTCACATCCCTTAGATTACATTACAATGAAGTCTTCTTATCATTTTAAAGGCTCCATCATATGAATTATGTGAGCAACTTAGAAAGCATAACCAAAAAAACCATGGGCCCAACACCACTATTGTCAACCTAGTCAACTTTGAATCTATATCCAATTAAAATTTACCTAACATTAATATTTACAAAGCTAATTCATGAAAATTAAATCCAAAGCAATTATGTATGATACTATCATATCTTAAAAAAATTACTTGGAGGAAATTCCTTCATACAAATATCATGGAACAAATATCCATCACATGCTCAATTGGAAATATAGAATTGAGAAAAGGAGAAAAAAATACTATAGGATTAAAAACAATTGTAAATTGGTAGATATTTTGATATGGGATAAAAAGAAAATCATATTTTCTATTCCCATCGATCCTGTTATTTTATATGGATATGAGGCTTTCGATTGCAATACCTCCAAAGACTCATTAAGGAATATAGAACAAATATAAAAACAATTGTAACCTACAATGTCAAGCTTAGAGGAAATACTCCATGTTTTGTCTTCATTATACAACAAAACCTTTCCCCCATTGAAATCATGGGTATGATTAGGTATCTTATGTATAAAATTAAATTAAACAACAGAGAAGCAAAGAGGTTTCCTAAAATTGCTTCTAACTCTAGCCAAAATCATCATATTTAGCTTAAGAAAAGATGGTATAAGAATGCCTAGTCTGGATAAGAATTTCTAGCCTTGGCTATACCATTGGGGGCTAGAAAAAGGGAACATTTTGTGGATTAAGAATAATATTAAAAATATTATTAGTTCAAAACTTAAGGAGACGCTAAAGGATGCTAAAGAGTTAAAGGGAAGAAGGAAACTAAAATATTATAAAAATGTGATCAACCCCAATCTCAAAAGTAAAAAAAATCTCTATGAATTCATTAATGTTAAAAAGAAATTAACATTATAGTAAGAAAAAATTATCATAACAAAACTGGGCATTGGCCGATTCACAAAATGACATTGGATGAAAGAGTTTTTTACTCTCGTGAGACTAATGGAATTGAAGATGGAAAGCACTTTCTCTTGATTGTCTATCTTATAGTCACATTTGATCTAATTTTCAAAATATTTCTAGTTGTACCAACCTTCTTGTCCTTTTAGTTCAATCAAACTAGTGATTTTGGAATGCTTCTCTTGATGCTTTTTCAACGTAGAAAAAAAATGCTAAAGAGTTTCCAATAATCTTTTACCTATTTAAAGGTTGATAAATCATATTTATCTTAGTAGGCGTTAATCATGATTATAATATATAACTATATTCTATGTGTTTTTTAGTTTTTTTATTTCAACTTGTAACTTTTAAGATTTTTATTATTGATTTTTTTTCCAATATAATTCTTTCAAATTGTCTAATATCATGATAAATAAATGAATATAATATCAATGAATTTATAGTATATACTAGAGAGATTGAGATATTTGCTTCTATGTCTTTATTCTCTAGAATCATTTTTTGTTTTTCTTTGTTACTTAATGTGAGCCTCTAGATGATTGGTAAGCCTACCCTGTAGCTTGAGTAATCACGATCCAGAAACGTCTAAGCTATCCAAATCATAAAGATCACACCTAGCCTAAATCACACTAGCCCTTAACATAGTTCGATTTTTGCGCATTAAATTTAAAAGCTATGACCTTTTCACCATAAAACACTTTAACATAATGCATTATGACCATTTCTTCTATACCCTCCCTCACCTTGAATTTTCTAATAAAAACCAACCCATAAACCAACCCATATATTAGATGGAGAAACAATTTCATCAATAAATAAATATTTTAAATGTAGCCTCAACACGTTTTAGAATAGTATAACCTAACCTATTGAAAACAATAACCCCGCACCCGTTTTGACGATATAACGATAAAACATTTCAAATATTTAACACAATCCCTTAATCTCGATTAAGTACATGTGCAATCTACACCTGATTAGTTCAAATCTAAGCATGGGTCCCACACTGAGAATAAAATGAATGGTTCAAACTCTAAGAATGGGTTCCAACCTATGTTACACAATCCTGATTACAAAATTTTATAAATAAGCAAATCAATTTTCTACCGAAACACAAAACCTGACCCAACGTAGAATCAAGCTAACTATTATATATATATGACAGACATTCCTGACATGATGCCCTGAAATATCCAAAAGTAATATTTATTTAGTTTGTAGAGTGCACACAGGATGACATCCAACAGTAGTATTTATTTAGCCTGTAAACTGCATACAGGCTGCTTGCCTAATACAGTACGAAAAACATATGGTTCAACAGTAGATAATAGACTATGGAAAATATGTAGAGCGTCCCATCAATGACTCAGCCAAATGTTTTGCAGGGCCGCTTGATGAAGCCAAAACGATTCTTCTCTTTATCCAACAATATATAGAAATTGTTCAGCTGAATGTTTCCTATGATGACAGCGGGTCCATTAGCAGCACTGCCACCATAAACCACTACCAGGCAGACTGCACCAGAACTGACAGCCATGAAACTATTCTCTTCAGGAAGTACCATGTCTGAGCCACCCTTGAAATGGAATACAAATTTAGGCCACCGAATATTCTTTAAACCAGACACATTGTAACACAATACGAAGTCACTATCGGTTTCATCTATAGGAGATCTTCGATATCCAATCTGAGAAGCAAATGCATCTAGAGTCTGGTTATAGATTGGTTCGGGAAAGAGAGTGTAATCAGTGCCTGAATCTATTATGGTTCCACCATTGCCTTGGCTGTCAAATGACGATAAATTGGAGGGCAGTGTCAAGCGCTTTCCACCAATGCTCACTGCTTGGAGGTCAAGGTAATAGAAAGAGAAAGACAAAGGGTCTACTGGGTTAATGAGAAGGGGAGTGTAAGTCAAAGGGAGATCCCTGGGAACCGCCTTGTTACCCAGCACTATTTTGCTGCTGTTGCTTCGATGGTCAAGGCAATACGCAAATTTATCACCAATAAGAGGAGCAAGCTGGGAAGGCATGGACAGTCCTCCTCTGCCAAATCCTGCAATACCAGCAACCCCGAACGAAACCCCTGAACATCCAATTGCGAAGTTCTTTATTTCTCGTCTTCCTCCGTCTTCCAGTGGCAAAGTCAAGGTGTCACTCAGTAGACGCCCCGTCGCGTTTCCCGTGCCATAGGTCAGTTTAAACTGTGGACAAATCCGCGAGCACTTCTGGAAGCTTTCGATGCAGCCTTGCTCATTCTCGCACAGATCTCTGCACTTGGGATCTGCACACTTCACAGGCACATGAGAGGATGACTTTCTTGGAAGAAAAACCGTTCTGTATCCTTGGCAGCCGTTACATGTATAATTTGTGGTGCAGGCTGCCCACACCACATCACTGCCCGTGTCCATGAGGAGGAATAGATCCTGTGGAGGAGTACCTACCGACAATTTGATGTAATACTCGATCATGTCGCTGCGATAGTAGAGAGGCTCCTCCACTGTGATCTTCTTTATAGACCCGCTCTTCATCCTCATCTTCATGTGGAGTGTCATGGAGACTCCATTCATTTCATGCTTATTCTCTTGAGACAATGTTGCAGAGAGTTGCAGTGGGAGGATAATCAAGAACATCAGCTTTAGCTGGGAGGCCACCATGGTGCGAATTCTTAGGGAAAGACAACGGGGGAAGAATGGGATTGAAGTGGGCATTGTGAGTGTTCAATATTAATAGGCACGTTGGAAATTACAGAAGGTAAATACTCAGATAATGTGTGTAACGGCGATGACGCCAATTGACCAAATGAAGTGAAGGTGAAGTGTAAACTTTAAAGTAAAGCTGATGGTGACTGGTCTATGGCTATATGCTTCTTGTCCGCCAAAAAGTAGGCATTGGATTCCACTATCCTCGGTCTGAGCCAATGCAGGATATCAATCATTTGAATAGCTATAATTGATTGATTTAAAAGGTTAATTGGATGATAGTGTTAAAATATTTTATTTGCTTCGTTAGGATTTTAATTTAATCTAAATCTATATTAAAAAAAATTACAAATGGAGAATGTGTTTAGATATTGCTAAATTTAACTGTGCATTCCACGTGTTAAATTTAGCTTTCTCGGAAAAAAAACGATTAAAAAAAGTTTTGTTTATAAAATTTGTACTTAAAAATATCTACCTAATAAATATTAAAATATTTTATATTTGGAATATCAATTAGAGATTGATATTCTTTTATCAACTGTATAAAAGAGATTCTAATTTTAATATCTAAATTTTAATATTCAATTTTCAAATTAATAAGATTTTAATTAGAGGTTCAAATTATTAAAAAATGTAAGACCCTATTTTGATAATATATCATTTTTTTTATATTGTAAATATGTTTTAGTTACTAGAATAATGTAAAACCCAAAAAATATGTTTTAGTTACTAGAATAATGTAAAACCCTATTGTAATAATATACCATTTTTCTTTCTTGTAATTATCTTTTAGGTACCACAGTATATATTTAAACGATGTTCTCATGGAAAAAGTGTAGAATAAGTTTCTATTGAAGATAATTGGTCAAGTTGCAACATGTTTTTGGACATACGTTTTTGCTACTAAAGGTCAACTACGTGGAAAGCCTCTCAAGCAAGTTTAGAATCATTATAATTTCACTGATTTTAAATGTCTTTAACAATGGAAATTGTAAGAACATGTCTGCAAATGTATAGCCATGAAAGCTAACTTCAACGAGTCATAAAAGATGTAAAATGAATGTTTTACTAAGTTTATATTTAGTAATATGTTATATCACTTCCAAGTTTATAAAAACATACTTTCATATTGAGTTCAAGAACTTATTATTAAGCACTAAATATATATTTAGTAATATGGTATATCACTTCGAAATTTATAAAGACATATTTTCATAGTGAGGTCAAGAACTTATTAATAAGTACTAAATATTTAGTATTGTAAAAATAATGGTCTTTTATCTGCAATTATACATAATGATCCTGAGTTGGTAAATAATAATAATTTTTTTATTTCATCTATCTTTTAGGATGAGTTAATTTAATTTCCATCCAAATTTAAAAAGATTTTACAATTCCTCACTTGGAAATTTATAAAGACATACTTTTATATTGAGTTCAAGAACCTATTAATAAACACTAAATATTCAATATTGTAAAAATGATTGTCTTTTATTTGCAATTATACATAATGATCCTAAGTTGGTAAATAATAATAATTTTTTTATTTCATCTATCTTTTAGGATGAGTTAATTTAATTTCCATCTAAGTTTAAAAAGATTTTACAATTCCTCAATGAGAGATTAGATATTTTGTGGAATTTATTTTTAATTTTTTTTTTCAATCTAATTTAAATGTTTTTTCTTTATAATAGTTACATGATTGATAAATTGTTGATGATATTTTATTGGATAGATTGTCACAACAAATCTGTTAAAATTTTATTGAAATCCAAAATTGATAAGTATTATGGTTAATTTTTCCTTAGATTTCTAGATTATTAAGTTATTATGTTTTTCTTACACATGAAAAATATAAAAATATGGAAGATAAAGAACATACAAAAAAATCACTCACAAACTATATGAAACCAAGATATAATTTGAAAAATCCTTTCAAGAGAAAACCCAGGGAGAAGGTGAGTCTACTCTGCTCTCTTTCTTTAAATGGACAATAGTGCAAATAAAAAGCAGTGATACATGTGGCCCATGGGCTATTGGAGAACACAAACCATATTTGCTCTACCATCTCTACATCTGCTCTCAACTGTTTTACTGAGCTATGGAACAAAATTTACTAGAATAGAGTTGAACCACTTTTCATCTTAGTGGCACAATTATAATACAACTCAATAGTCAATGAGGGGTTAAATGTAATCCCTTCAACCCTTAATTAACCGAGGTGGATCTCCAGACACCAGTGGCATGGAAAAAGCTCAAAAGTCAAAGTGGTGGAAAGACGATTAACTTGACATCAGATCGAAGTGCTCGTCACCCTGATTCCAACGGTATGAACGACACTTCAATCCAAGTCGGGATGAGGAAGATACAGGCAGTGAAAGTTGGGTTGACTTTCGCTGATTGGGCAGGGTTAATGAAGACACAAATTAGACGTTTTCCGATAGATGGAATCAGGCTAGCTCCGGCCAGATTTTGGGTGAAATTGTTGCCTAGTTAAAATGACTCCTTTGGTCAAAATTGGGATTTTCAAAAATGGCCATGTTGTTTTTTTTATAACAAAAAATTATTAAGAAAAAGGGTGGCGGGGCACCAACCCCGCCACCCCAAACCTTATCACAACAATGAATTAACGGTGGGGTGGGCCACTACCCCCGGCCCCTACCCCCCACACTATGGAACCGCCATAACTCTGTGCTGAAGAATGGATGGGCCGGCCCTTGGGGCACGGACCCAACCCCATTAAAACAAACACATGCACAAGAAAGGTGGGTCAGCTCTTAGGGCACATACCCAACCTGAACCCTTCACCTTAATAAGAATACAATCCGGCGGTAGGTGGAGTGGGCGGGTCGCCCAAGGCAGGCCTAGTTCGAACCAATTTTTAAAAATAACATTTTGTTGTGTAAAAAAAGGAGTACGTGGGGTTTGATCACTCAACCTCCTCCATAATAAATTGATCCATAACCACTCCACCCAATGGAGTCCTTGTGAAGTCCACCAGCCTATTGTTTATTTAAAACTCATTTCATCAGCGTGACCAAGCAGAGGAGGGAGCACACGTAGTTTGAGGCAAATTTTGTAGGTGGGCCAGATTATCACTTTGTCAGATTTTGACAAATTTTATATGGTTTCAGCATTTCTCGATGCCACGAACGCAATGGCATTGTCCGTTTATCCATCAGAGTTCTCCATTTTTTGGCCATATTTTAGTATGGAGGTATAAAACTCCTTTTTTGTAACTGATGCTTGTACTCTTCTTTATCATGCCACTTAATGAAAGAAGGCCTCCCCATTAATTGAGCAAGGCTAGGAGATGTAGTCTAAGTCGGACAAACTCCTTTATCAAGTTTCTTGTTTTCTTTCATGCTTTATGTGTTTCTCCTCTTCTCTCATGTGCACATTAAATTTCTATGTTTAAGCTACAATTTAAGCATGTAATTCTTTAATACATCTATAAGCAAAAGATCTTGGATCAAGTGGTATAAAAGCACGTATTTTTAGATGTGAATTGCATGTTTGTATGCTAACAAGAAACATGCTCGGAAGAGGTGAAGGGAAACTAAAGTCTTTTGATCCCGAAGCGGGGCATGCACATTGAAGGAGAAACATGGCAGATGAAGAGGCTCGTTATGAAGAGGAGCTCAATTTCTGAAAAAAATTCTATACAATGGCAAAAAATGTTGTTCAATTGCTTTCAAGGATGGAGAAAGTAGAAGGGAAAAAGGCAGAAGAACCAAGTTCAGTGCATGGAAATGGTGAATAAGGACCCCCTCCTTCTTCTTCCACGTGTGAAATTTCTTCTTCCTCTCATCACCATCATCATAGAAATTCAGGGGATGCATCTAAGAAACCTTTCTCTAAATTAGATGTCAAATTTGATCTTCCCATCTTTAACAGTGAAAAAAATGTAGAAAAGCTTAATAAATGGATTAGGCAGATTGAAATCTACTGCAGGATTCAGCAAATCAAAGAGGACGAGGCAAAGATTTAGTTGGCCTCTCTTCCGCTGAGTAGCATCGCTCTGGTTTGGTGGGAGAGCAAATTTCGAAGTAGTAAGAGTGTGGGTAATCTTCTTTCCTCATGGCCTAGTTTCATTTTTGCATTAAAGGAACAATTTTATCCCTTGGGTTATAAGAAAAAAGCCTTAATAGATTAGCAATACTTAAGGCAAGGCAGAGGTCAGTATGTTCAAAGGATTACAGAGGAATTTAGAAAACAAGCACTTAATTTGGGCATTACACTTGACTCACCTGAAGTAGTAACTAAGTATAATGGATCATTACATAGTTACCTTAGACATTCATTATTATTGTTTGAACCAACTACTATTTACTCAGCTAGTGTAAAGTCCATCCATCTTGAGAACAGGGGCAAAAATGAAAGAGATGATCATTTCAAGAAACCACCTTTCAAACCTCAAAATGGAAAACCCAAAGTGAAAGGAAAAGGAAAGGAGAAGAGGACATCATCGACCAAGAAAGATGAAGGAGAAAGACCTTATTTCACTCACTGAAAAAAGGAAGGTCATGACGACAATCATTGTTGGAAAGTCTACCTAGAAAAGAGACTAAACAAGTATGGAGGAAAAGGCGAGCAGAAGACAGTGGCAACTATGAAGCAAGACCTTGGATGTGATTCTGGAGATGAAACATTGGTCACAACAATGGGGCAAAAGGTACTCTTACACCTCATGTTAATTATGAATCACATGAAGGCACTAGTTCAACAGATGAGTCTCTTCCTAATGGATGAAAGAGAATTGAGCTATTTCATATTAGAGTTATCATAAATCATACAAAAGTGGAAACTCTATTTGATATTAGATCCCAAGCAAACTTAATTTCAGAGTCTTTGGTAAAGAAACTTGGCTTGTAAACCAAACCACATCCAAAACCTTACCCACTTGGATGGATACATGATACATCAAAACTGAATGTAACTAAGCAGTGCAAGGTTAAATTTTTGATCGCTTCAAAGTTAGTGGATGAGGTAAAACTTGATGTGATAGCATTGGATATCTGTGACATGGTGTTAGGGAGTCCATGTCTATATGATAGAAATACAATCTTCTTTCGTCATGAAAACAAATACCAAATCACAAAAGATGGGGTAGAATATATTGTAAGGGCTCATCAAACTAAAATCAATGCTAGCCTTGTAAGTGTAGGGAAAATGAAGAGGTTGGTGAATTCCAGTAAGGGTTGCATTTTTATGGTTGTAAGGGGAAAAGATGTCGAATTATTTGATGCTTTCCAGGGTTATGATCATGTGCATAAAAAGGAATAGTGTGAATTAATTTCTAACTATGATGAGATGTTTCAGGAACCAAGGGGATTACCTCCGAAGAGGGAAATCCAACAACATGAGATCCATTTGCTGCATGATGCTCCTTTACCAAATATTTGCATGTATAGGATGTCAACCATTGCGATGGAGGAGATCAAAAAGCAGGTGCAGGAACTATTGAACCAAGGGGTCATCAGACCAAGCACTTCTCCGTGCGGCTCAATGATCATCTTAGTGCCGAAGAAAGATGGTACATGGAGGATGTACGTGGATTACCGAGCACTAAACAAAATCACGTTGAAAAATCATCACCCTCTTCCCCGCATTGATGACTTACTAGATCAGTGAAGAATGCTATCTATTTCAAAAAATTGGATTTGCATAGTGGTTATCACCAGGTCCAAATTTCAGAGCAGGATGTGTGGAAAACTGCCTTCAAGACCAAACAGTGGTTGTTTGAATGGATAGTGATGCCATTCAGACTTTGCAATGCTCCAGCCACTTTCATGAGGGTCATGAATGATCTCTTTAGGCCTTTCATTGATGAATTTGTTCTTGTATATCTATATGATATTCTTATCTTTAGTAAAAGTTTGAATCAACATGTATGCCATGTGAAGAAAGTGCTTGATTTATTGGAAAAAGAAAAACTCTATATAAAATTATCAAAGTGTGAGTTTGGGAAAACCTCTTTGGTTTACCTAGGTCATATTGTTGGTCATGTTCAGCTAAAAATTGATCCTTCTAAAGTTGAAGTAATTGTAAATTAGCCTAAGCCTACTAGTGTAACTGAGGTTCACAGCTTTTTGGGCGCAGTACAGTACTAGAGGAGATTTATTTCCAATTTCTCTATTATTGCAGTACCTTTACACACATTGACAAGTGTAAAGCAAGTCTTTCAATGGGGAGGAAAGCAGCAAAAGTCCTTCGAAACATTGAAAGAAAAGATCAGCGCCACATCGATCTTTTCCTTACCAGATCTCCAAAAGCCATTCGAGATCAAGACAGATGCCAGAGAATATGCCATGGGAGTTGTACTGATGCAACAAAGGAAGATGATATGTTACCATTGAGAGAAGTTCGCTCAGGCTATGATAAAATATCCCACTTATGACAAGGCGTTATATGCCTTGGTCCAGAGTGTGAAAAAGTGGAAACACTACCTGATCGGCAAGGAAACCATCATCCATATGGATCATCAGCTGTTGTAGTATCTTTAGTCACAAACCAAGTTGCAACAATCTTGTCATTTTAGGTGGATGGGTTTTCTTCAGCAATTTCATTTGGTAATAAAGTATAAGGGCACTAGCAACAAAGTGGCCAATATGTTATCTCGCCCTCCAATTTCTGCTTCTGTTATTTTGCATAATTTTTTGTTATCTTTTGAAAGTTATGTTGAACAATATGCTAATGATAATGAATTTAAGGAGATTTATGCAAAACTAACCCGTGGTTCATAGGTGGAAAACTATCACTTGCAGGGGAAGCTATTGTATCACCTTGGAAAATTGTGCATACCCACAGGAGAAAGGGTACATGTAATCCGAGAAGCCCACACCTCCCTTATATATGGTCATTTTGGTGTTGAAAAAACTTTGAGTCATGTACAAAGATATTGTTTTTGGCCTCATATGAAGAACATTGTGACTCACTATGTAAAGGGATGTGTGATGTGTTATGTTTCAAAGCCCCCTAATAGAAAACTTGGGCTCTACACACCACTCCCTATTCCGAGTCGTCCATGGGAAAGTGTGCCGATAGATTTTGTAGGAGCTTTTCCTTTGTCTAGAAAAAGTCACGACTATTTGTATATTGTCATTGACCGTTTTAGTAATATGTGCATTTTAATGCCTTGTAAAAATCAGATCACTGTACAATAGACTGCTTATCTTTTCTTTCAGCATGTTTAGGTCCATTTTCAGTTGCCCACATCGATTATGTTAGATCGGGACTCTCGCTTTCTCAAAGATTTTTCGACTAGCTTGTGGAAGATGGTGGACACCAAGTTGAAAAGAAGCACGACATTTCATCCACAGACTGACGGATAGACAGAGGTTTTCAACCGCACTGTGGTACACTTGTTGCGAGGCTATTGTGGGAAACATCCTAAGTTATGGGATGAGCATCTTCCATATGTGCAGCATTCCTACAACTGAGTAGTGCAGTCATCTATGCATCATTCACCATTTGAGACATGTTTTTGCTACCTGTTAAAAGACCCTTTAGATATGGTCTTTGGAAAGAAAGATGACTTGAGTCAACGTGATGATAGGGACAAAGTGTAGTGGTTCATTTAGTGGATCCAGTTGATTCACCAAATAGTACAGGAGCAGTTGGAGAAAAGTCAAGCTCGGTACAAGGCTCGACATGACAAACACCGAGTCAACCATCAATTTAAAGTGGGCGACAAGGTGTGGTTCCATATCAGCAAGGACATGATGAAGGGAGAAGGGAAGAAGTTGCAACCAATCAGTATGGTCCATTCACCATATTGGAGAAGATTGGAAACAATGACTTCTGTCTCGATTTGCCGATATATATGCAAATGTACTCCATAGTGAATGTGGAAAACTTAAAGCTGTATGAGACACCATTGATTAAGGACACTGAAGAGGTGGGCACAGTTCCTACAGTTGATGACTTTGCACCAGAGTATCTCGATGAGTTATCTGAAGACATCATCCTTGACAGAAGAACCAAGACTTCACGACAGGGAGATTTGGAATACCTTCGAGTTGGTTTTAAGGGGATGCACCCTAGCAAGGCAAATGGCTAGAAAAAGAAAGAGTGAGGGAACAATTCCCTCACTTGCCAATTGACTGATAAATATTTTGGCTATCCAATAGCTCCTCAATGGGTAGGATTGATCCAGGTGGATCTCTAGACACCAGTGGCATGGAGAAGGCTGAAAATTCAAAGTGGCAGAAAGACGATTAACTTGACATCATATCGAAGTGCTCGTCACCCTGATTCCAATGGTGTGAATGACACTCAATCCAAGTCTAGATGAGTAAGATAGAGGCAGTCAAAGTTGGGTTGAATTTTGCTAACTCGGCATGATTAATGACGACACAAATTGGACTTTTTTTGGTGGATAGAATCCAGCCAACTCTGGCCAGATTCCAAACAAAATTGCCGCCTAGTTAAAATGACTCCTTTGGTCAAAATTGAGATTTAAAAAAATGGCCACGTTTTTTTTATAAAAAAAATTATTAAAAAAGAGTGGCAGGCCACCAACCCCGCCACCCCAAACCCTATCAAAAAAATGAATTAACGGAGGTGTGGGCCACTACCCTCGGTGCCCCCCCCGCCCAACAATACAGAACCGCCATAACTCCACGCTCAATATTGGGTGGGTCGGCCCTTGGGGCACGAATCCAACCCCATTAAAACAAACACATGGATGGGAAAGGTGGGTCGGCCCTTACGGAACGGACCCAACCTCAACCCTTCACCTTAATAAGAATACGACCCGGTGGTAGGTGGAGTGGGTGGGTCGCCCAACATGGGCCCAGCCCGAACCAATTTTTAAAAATAACATTTTGTTGTGTAAAAAAAGGAGGAGGCGAGGTTTCACTGCTCGACGTCCTCCATAATAAATGGATCCATAACCACTCCACCCAATGGAGTCCTTGTGAAGTCGACCATCCTATTTTTTATTTAAAACTCAGTTCATCAGTGCGCCCAGGCAGAGGAGGGTGTGCACGTAGTTCGAGGCAAATTTTTGCAGGTGGGCCAGATTTCCACTTTGTCAGATTTTGACAAATTTTATATGGTTTCAACATTTCTTGATGTCACGAACACGATGGTGCTATCTATTTCTCCATCATAGTTCTGCATTTTCGGCCATTTTTCAGTATGGAGGTATAAAACTCCTTTTTTTTAACTAATGCTTGTATTCTTTTTTATCATGCCACTTAATGAATGAAGGCATCCCTATTGATCGAGCAGGGCCCGAAGACGTAGTCCAAGTTAGATGAACCCCGTTATCAAGTTTCTTGTCTTCTTTCATGCTTTATGTGTTTCTCCTCTTCCCTCATGTGCACATTAAATTTCTATGTTTAAGCTACAATTTATGCATGTAATTCTTTAATACATCTATAGGCAAAAGGTCTTGGATCATTAATAGGAACTGAAAATCAAAGCTTGTAGAGTCTTCTTGATCATCAACACATGGATAGTCCCTTTTCATTAGTAATCAGGTTAATGTGGCATTCTCAGAATCATGATGGACAAAACAGGAAGGTCAACTTATGTGTCACATAGTTTCTTCATACATACTCCATTTGTGGCTTTCTTATGTAATTGGAAATGTATCTAATTGTAGAATAATAACAAGAGGTATCTCATAAGAATTAGTTTTTATAACCTAGAAAGATTAAAGAAAGGCCTCAAATTGACTTCAAAATATTTAAAATACCAATTTGCTAAACTAGGACTCGCTGGTTAAATGGCCTAGTGACATGATTCCTCCAAATTTTCTACCTTGAAAGCATTAAGATGGATGAAAAATAATATAGTGATATAATCCAAATCATACATCTGATGATTATGGGGGGCTTTTTTTTCTTACTAAATGAGGTGAGAAATTATTTTCTCTACATTCTACGAAACTTGTTAGGTTCCTATACCAATAGGAGTCATAATTTTGAATGACTAAGGTCAGCCTTGTAATATTGTACATACCTTTGCTTTCTGCAAAGGTATGTACAATAATCAAAGGACAAAAAAGAATAGAAAAAGGTCAAAAAATGAAAATATATGAACCCCAAAAACAAAAGATACCATGAAAGTGTCCAAGTCAAAATGCCACTAATATGTACTTTTATGCATGATAATGATTGTTTGCAGCTTGTTATTCATGCCACAATCCATGGAAATCAAACTATTTAATATTGATTATACCATGCTTTGAATTTTTTGTTTATAGTTAGAGAATAAAATTTAACCAAATAGTTTAATCTTGGCAGATCATTAGATAGGTAGAGAAAATAAAAGGATCTCATTATTTTAATATGAGCCCTTGGATGATATAAGGTTAGAATTAGATAGTCTACTTTGTAAAAGAGAGGGATTGATAAGGGTTTTCTAGCCTAAATGCACCCAAATAAAATGTAGAAAAAATGGTAGGGTCAGTAAATGGGTAAGTAGAAGAAAGGTTGGAGAAATATCAAGTGACCACACAAAAGGACTTATGTCATGTTTAAATACATCTTTCAAATGTGCATAAGAAGTAAACAAAGCAAGGACAATGGTTTACAACTTGGTTTATCTAACATCCCCTCAATCATTTCACCCCTCTACTTACTAATTTCCCATAAAAATGTTCTAAGTACTTAAATCCTTTAAGTCAAAGAGGATCAGAGAATTTCTCTGACTTTTGGAGGGACCACACCCTTGGCTTAATGACTTATGGACACAAGTGCTAGAATCCCCATCATAAAAATTCATCTCCCTTCATTTCTCCTCATTTCCCTAATAAAACCCCCTTTTCCTATGGTTAAACGCTTTTGCCTAGGAAAAGAAAAAACAACTCCGTGTAAATCGCTTTTCACCCAAAAAACCCAAAAAAAACCTTTTATCCTAAGTATTGAGTAAAGCGCGCAAATATTATATGTTACACTATGCTTAAAGGATATTATTCACTCCACTCGTTCACTTCATATTAATTTTTAATTTTTATTATATAATCCCCAAAGTTCCATTATCTCGTATTAATTAATTCCTTTATATAAATAATCCAACCCCTATTTTTGTTATAAACTATACACTTTACCCTATCTCCCGAAAAAAATAATTAATCCCGGCATTTAACCCTGCCTGATCACCTATCCTATCATTAAGCAGCGCCCGATCTACGAACCTAGGGTCAATTCCTAAATTAATCACAAACCATTGTGATTAGAACCCCTGCTCCCCAACTCTCGTTCATTTCCTCCAGGCATCTTCTCTACTCGACTACCGTCATATCACAAGCGCCCAAATCTAACGGCCTACATCCATATCAGCCGAACCCAATCATCGACCTTTACCTGCCCGATAAGGCAATTTTCCCCGACCCCCTGAATGCTACATGTTGCACTCTAAGGTAGACTGGGTCACTCCTCCTAAAAACCATCATCGCCACAAAAGCGGTGTGATGGCCAAGAAAAACCGCTTCCCTGCTTAACTGCAAAAAGCGCCAACTATTCATTCATAAATGAACTCACCAAAAATAATTGTTTTTCTATAAAAGGCTGTGAAGCCCTCTTTTCACCTTTTTCACTCATTTTTCTCTGTAAACTCTGAAAAACTTTGCGACTTCTGCAAATGCCGAACTTGCCACAGACATCCAAATTCACTCCAGAAGACACTGCAGACAATGCAACTGACCTCTCAGTCCGTACTAGAATCGTACAAACCTCTGCAGCTTCCGTGAACCATCAACTTGAAGCCAATTTGCCAAATTCCAGGTATTTCACCATAGGATACCACTCCCCATTCAAAATTGGAAACATTTAGCCTGTCAAGTATTTTCATTAAGTAAAATCAATTGAAAAATAACTTAAATTTAAAAAACCTACAGCCAAAAACCCCAAGCTCCTAATTCAAATCCTTAAAACTGCATAATGGCTGCCTCTGTTGCCTTGGACATTAGACCTATCACAACTCCCCATTTGGACCTTGACCACCTTCCCTTGGCTGATAGGGACTTCCAAATCAAACATAGATCTACCAATGGCCACCTGCTTAAAATCCATTGTTTAATTGGGGACAGATACGTCAACCATGCTGATGATATTGGCCTTTGGGAGTCAAATTTGCCAAAATATCAGTTCCCCCAAGTACATATCTTCACAGAAATTATCCATATGTGCCATGCATGCTACATCCTGAGTCATAGAACCATAATGTCTCATGACCAAAAGGTATTGTTTACTATCACAGATGAATCCATTAATGAAATGTTACAACTCCAACTAGGGCCAAACCTAACTCCACTCTCAATTGGATATTTTTTAGACTAATATTCCAAATTAAGTCCCTCTAAACTGGCCTAGTTGTTCCAAGATATCATTTTTGAGGAGCAGTACATTCCTAAAAATCCCCCTGCATATCTTTATGCCATGTTCTCTGAAAGGGGAAAAAAATTATCACCATGATATCATGTGTCCTAGGATGCTCCGTTGATGAATTTGTTGATGAACTTGTCTTGGCTGTCATGTCAATCTATACCCCAAGACAACCTCTTGCTGTTGTGTACAATTATGCTGAGTTCATAGCTGAGAGAATGCATGAACAGTTCACTAGGATGAACAATGAAAGAGTGCTAAAATACTCATTTGTCCTCTACCATATGTTCTTATATTATCAACCAAACAGATTTCCTTTTCCCCTCCAGAAGCTGGATACCAAAGGCCAGCCCAGGTCTATCATTTTTTGGACCCCACTGTTCCATAAGTATGACTCACCATATACCTATTCAGATTTCATAGATTCTTTTGTTTATCCAGTCATGACTATGCTGAAAGGAAGCCCTCCACCGAGGATAAGTTCAAAGATAAAAAGGGTCCTATAGTTGTCTAAACAAAGAAAATTGGGAGATTGGTACCTTTACCAAAAACACACAGACATAAGGATTTATGGTTGCCATTTTGCACCATATAAACTACCCAAATACCTCCCCATGAGGTTAATTTCTCTAGAGTAATATAGGCAAATAATGAACTCTGATGAGATAAATTTTGTCTTGGCCAAGAAAAGATCACAATTCAAAGTAAAAAAATAGTTAGGCCCCTTCATCTGCAATTCTAGAGAGGTAGGGGAGGAAGCAAACCAAATTTTGTCGCAAATGAAGTTCCAACAGAGTTTCATGTAGAGGTATGACCCTAAAGAATTCATGACAAGATTGAGAAAAAAGGCCAAATCGGGACCTTATATCAACCCCCCCATACCAAAGATAGAAAGATATGCAAATCAATTTGAGTGTGTGGAAAACAGTCTTGTAGACAGTGATAGTACAAAGGTAGATGTAGTGAATGCCTTATGTGACTTAGAAAGAAAGTTTGATGAGAGCTCGTTTCTGTAGGTACTTAAACAACAAGAACCAGCCATGAGTACCCTTCCTATCATGCAGACTCCACAAAATGAAGAAAGAAATCCCAAGAGAAATAGAGAGGGGGCTTCCACTTCAGGCATGGACACATCTAATGTACAGTGTGAAACTAGTCACAACAAAAGGAAAAGGCTCAATCTTGTTTTTGAACAGGAAGATACAGAAGGATCACCATAGGTGACCAACACTGATTTGGACAGAAGCAAGGGAACAACCCCATCTAGGGAGACAAAGGAACCATCCACATCACAAACTTAGATGTTGGAAAGTCAGCTAAGTGTGGAATTGTCTTCATTTAGTAGGCCTACTGACAAGGACCAAGACATAAAGGACAGATATAAAGAAATCAAAATGAGGAATGAGAACCTCAAAGCCCAGACATATGCTCAATATCTAAAAATCACTCCTACAAATAAAACAAGGCTGATCTCAGCTTTTGACATCAAGGAGGGAAAGCTTCAAATGTCCTTTATCAAACCTACAACAAAGTAGCCCAAGACATCTTCAGACTTCAAGAGGGTTGACTTTGAAGTATTGGCAAGGGATATTCATCCCATAGACCAAATAGAATTGCATAAACAGGCTAGAGAGATGATATAGTCCACCCTTACAGATAAAGCCATAGCTTCCCATCAGCTACAAAACTCCTTAAATAATATCTTAGCATAATTTCAGTTGGAGAAGGCCTCCTCACAAGCCAAGGATACCAACATTAAGTCTTTGGAAGACTTAGTTATTAAGTTGGGACATGATCCCAAAGATATTAAAACTACAGAGAAGCTCATAAATAATAAAAACGATGATATTGTTGCACTTAAGAAGCAACTAAAAATACCCCAGCTGCAACATCCTCAAACACTTGAAGTTTTAAAGACCCAACACAAGCATAAGGAGTTGATGGACTTGGTCCTACAACTCAATGATCAACTAAGGGAGACAGAGAAATAATTGGATAACTTGATCCAATTAAAACAAACTGCCATTGCCACAACTTCCACAAATGTCATCCCTATAGTATCTATAGCAGTCCCTTCCACACTAGCAGCTTCACTAGCACCTAGAGCTCCACTTGCCACAACATTGCCAGTCACAACAGAGTCTACAATAGCAGGTGCATCAGGAGAAAAAGCAGTAGAGTTGGTTAGAGCCATATAGGAAATTTCTATTCAGGCTAAAAAAATGAACAAACTAAAAGAAAAGGTGGCAAGTTTAGAAACTGACTACAAACTTTCCCAAATTATGCAAAAGGAAGAGGCACAGAAGGCAAACAGAATGAGTGAAAGAGTCAAAGCTATGGAGAAAGACTTAACATTGGAGAAACCCCTTGGGCAAGCCAAGGAACCGTTATGGGCCAATATCATTGACTTTGTCAATGATATTTGGCCATCTATTCAAGTTATTTATGAGCAGATAGAATTGATAAAGATAGTTGTAGAAGCTATCCAAAAAGTCAAGGAGGAATTGGGAGACATGCCTCAGGATGCCAATAGACTCATCCACTTCCTTAATATAAAAATAGGTATGAGCTTCATGAGCTGGATATAGAAGACAAAACTGAAACCATCTTGGAAATAAGGAAGGTCCTTTCCAAGAGAAACCTAATGCTAAAATTAGAAGAAAATTACCAGAACATGCATGTAGCCATTGATAGATTCATGGCTAAATTCCAAATTTTGGGGCAGAAAGGATTGCCCAGTCCATTGGTCATTAACGAAAAACTTATGACACATCAGGACTATGATAAGAGACTCAGGTACTTGACTAAAGAACAAGCAAGCACTTCAGCGATAAAAGCATTGCCAACAGGAAAGGTTTTGTATAATACATTTGAGAAGTTGTTTTTTCTCCAGCATGAGATAAAACATTTATTCATCACCAAACCCAATTTCATGAAGTATACCGAGGCTGATGAGATATATAGGAGAATGATGACTGTCAAGTTACCTGATGCTAAATGGTGGGAAAAGATGATTGATTTACTATGAGAAATTTACAGTGACAAGGTTACTGCACGATAAAAGTAGAACAAGCAGGTAAACAGATGAAAACAAATCAGCATGGTTAAAGAGTATCAGTGCCAAAGAGTATCAGGTGAAAGATGAAAGTTAAAGAAGATTCCAGCGTAAAAGAACACAACAACAAGCCAGCATAAAGGGCTACAAATCCAACCATAAAAGCCAACAACACCACAATAAAAGGGGACAATATGAAATAGTTCAATAATTGTTTCTATCTTCTTACAAGAAGATATTTGTATTTCCTAGATTAAATCTCAAGTTAGTTTGAGATATTTTGAAATAAACTTCTATATAAATAATTCACAATTCGAAGTATGTAGTGTGGATTCTTAGAAATTTCTATAGACCTTTTGATCAAAAGACTATAAAGCTATTGTATCACTGACTGGACCAACAAGTTGGATTGATGAATAAAGACAAGATATTTCACAGGATTCATGTGTAGAGCGAAGTGTAGACAAGTATTTTCTCTCGTTGTTATTATCTTTCTTAAAAGTTTTTCCACAATCGTTAATGTTTTTATGTGTCTAAATGCTATAATATGGAATGATATCTCAGAATTTACTTCATTGCACTCTATGTTAACTGTTATGCATTTAAATTTTTTCTACTATTTATCTAAGTTAAGGAATTCTTGATTGCTCCTTAGTTTAGGTTGTCTCTCTATAATCTATAGCAAAGGATTCTTAATTGCCCTTTGTTTCCTGTTATCCTCCGTTCCTCGTTTTAATCCCAATCTGAGAATTCTCAATTTCTCTCTCGCCCTGGTTAAGACCTTTTCACCTATTTGGCCCAAAGACCTGCACTGTACTCTGCTAGCTTGCCCTTTGAACACTCCCTTTAGTGAGTTAATTACAGCTTTCCTGCCCTTCTACTGACTCCATAGCCCAATGGTCCAAAGACATCATTCTCTCCATCAGAACTAGCCTGAAATCCTAGCAAACAAAGCTAAATCATATAGAGAGATCCCTCTCTGAGCCATATTTTGGCTAGAGCCTATGCTTAAAAGTTGGTTTGTGGTTACCTCGGCCATTTTCTTTCTTCTAATAACTTCTAGAGAAAATTTTGAGTGATACCATAGTGGCAAACATACTGGGGACATAGAATCCTCAATCCCAATAAAGCTTTAAGAAAAGTATAAATCTTCATTTTGAGCCTCTTAAAGTTATTTATTAGAAGTTATCTTGAAAAATTCCACAAAAACAATTAAAAATTTTGAAATTCTGGCTTCTAGGAAGGCTCATTTTACTAGGGCTAACCCAGATCCAAACCCTGCCCAAGTAGTTGATAATCCTTACCTAATTTCAAGAAAATCCAAAAAAGAAGAAAGTTTTGTTAGCCAGATACCATTAGCTAAAGCTAATTCATGTCCTAATGAGTGGTTATTTTTAGAAGAACTTCCATTTGATGTGTCATTTGATCTTTCATTATTTAGAACAAAATCTGAAAGTGCACTCAGTGAAACTGTTCTAGATCTTGAATTCATTGTAGACCTTGAAGTTCAACAGGCCAACAAATCAATCGATGAATACATTCTGAAATCTCCACAATCATCCATTAATATTTCCACAACCCCTGAGCTTTCTGAACAAGTGTCCATTACTTTGAGTTCACCATTGTTCCCTTCAACTTCATCAATAATACCTTCTGAAGTCCATTCTTCACCACCATTTATACCTACACTCCCTAACCAACCCATCATCACCCATTCATCACCTACTAGTCCTAGTTCTTCATCCACAATTGCATCATCTCTGAGTACCTCAACCCCACATCTTAGCCCCTCCCAGCTTACAACCATGGCAAATAGATATGCTCCTCTTGTTTTACTTTCCTAAGTTGGTGCTATGCCAGCAGACTACTAAAGTAAAATTGTTCAATTTGATGGCACCTAAAATTACAATGCACAGCAGTATGTCAACAAGATAACAAATTACTTTGAGTTGCATGAGATTGACACAAATAATGTTCAAATGACAGTCTTTGCACAGACTTTGGCTGGTGATGTTAGGAAATGGTTTAGATCATTTCCTGTTAATAGTATCGATAGTTTAGAAGCATTTCACCAACAATTTTTGAACAGATGGGAAAAGAAAAGAATCCCTGACAAATCCTTTCAGAATATGAGAATATCAGAAGGAGACCTAATGAATCTGTTCAAGATTACTGCACCATATTCAATAGTATATATAACTCTATCCCAGTTAATCTCAGACCCCCACTTGACTTAGCATTAATAGAGTTCCCTAATGGTTTTGACACAGATATGACACACCAACTTAGGGAAAGAAACCCCCCAACATTAGAGGAAATGAAAAGTGTAGCTGTCAGTGTTGAAGCTAATTTATTAGCCAAGAGGGCTAGAGTTAGAAATGAAAGAAGAGGAACTACAAAGGATGAAGCTTCATCCTCTGATATTAAAATAGATAGTTTAGCCAAAAGTATGGAAAAACTAATGGATAGAATAGATAATATGGAGAGGAAACCTCAATGGGATAACCAACAAGCACCTCCAGTTAGAAACCCAAATTTTAGAAAAAACCAAAACATTGGGAAAAATGGACCGAATCAGAACATTAGGCCTCCTTTTCAAGAAAATTATGCAGAGACATCCCAGCCAGAAGATCCAGAACAAGATACACAGATTAACCTAATGGGATTAAATGATGAGGACATTGTTTTTCTAACCCAAGATGAGCAGGAACTACATATGCTACAACAATTACAAATCCAGTCTGGAGAGTCATTTGATTATAAACAAGGGTATGATTCTGCCATTTTTGAAGTACATAAACAGTATAATCTAAGAAGAAAAAATAATGTTGATGTCCCTAACCAAACCAAGAGAACAATACAAATTCAACCCAAGAAACTAAAAGAATCCCCTATTTCAAAGTGCCTCCAAATTCTCCCTAGGCCGAACCGAAATCCTTCTGGTCCCACCATTGTAGATATAACCTCAGATCAACCATCCACCTCAATTCCACTTAAGGAACCAGTGGACCAAGCTCAAAACATAAGATTTGAAAATCCATCTAAGGAGATCCCTAATAAAGGAAAAGAAGACAAACCCACTCAAGTCCCTACTACAAAAGTTCAAAACCTTCAAACAGAAAAAGCCTCTTTGCCATTCAATCTGGGAGCAGAGATAGCAAAGCTAAAGATTTCAGTTCCCTTAATAGAACTAATCAAGAATGAAACTTACAAATCACAGATAAACTAGACCTTAAACATTGCTAAAAATGAGGATTCAGTCAACCTGTTTGATGACCAACCAGAACTCATATTTGGTCTAGATGTTAATGGAAAACCATTGGAAGGAGGAGTTCCACCTTTTTACATCAACCTTAGTATCCATGATAAAATTCTACACAATGCAATGTTGGATTCTGGGGCCTCCCACAACCTAATGCCCAAATCAGTGATGGAAAAATTAAACCTAGACATTACAAGGCCTTACAAAGACTTATTCTTATTTGACTCCTTTCAGGTACAGTGTCTAGGATTTATTAAAGGCCTGTGTGTCGCTTTAGTCCAATATCTTGCCAAAAGCGTCCTTATGGATATTGTAGTTGTTGACATACCACCAAAGTATGGCATGTTGTTATCCAAATCATGGGGAGCCAAACTTCAGGGATCCTTACAACTAGATATGTCATATGCAACAATCTCTATTTTTGGACAACCTAAGAAACTATACCAAGAAACCTTAATGAAATATATGGTCAGTAGCCAGGATCGGCCTCAAAACTTTCCCATCTACTCCATACACTTAGATATTGACTCTTTTATCTTGTATAATTCTGATCAAACACCAGAAGAAATTTTAGACTGTATTAATACAGAACCAAAAGAAATAGCAGTTTCTACAAAAAATGAAACTAACCAAACTTCAGAACTTTTCAATGAACAAGAGGTTCAAAAGGCTATAAATGATGAAAAGTTTGTTACGCCAGATAGTGAAAATTATGATCATGAGATATTATGGGATTTTGAATTTGATGGGTCAGTCAATAAGTTAGGAGCAGGAGTGTGGATATATAATTTGGAGAATAATCACTCAGAAGGCCATGTATATAGATTGAATTTTAAATGCACCAATAATATGGCTGAGTATGAAGCATTAATTTTAGTTCTTAAGTTAGTTAGGAATCTAGGAGCTAAAAGAGTTTTTGTCATGGGAGACTTTGAAATAATTATAAAACAAATTGATATTGTGTATATGACAAAGGACCCTAGATTAATTTGTTATAGAGGAACTATCATAGAAATACTTAATACTTTCCTAGAAACAAAGCTTGCAAAATCCCTAGAAAACACAATATGCAAGCTCATAGTTTAGCAATGTTTGCTAGCACCTGCAAATTACCCTTCCAGCCTAACCATCAATACACTGCTAAAGTTAGGCACAGACCTACAATTCCAGATAATTTGAAGAACTAGAAAATATTTTCTGATGATAAAATGATAAATAACTTTTTAAGTTCAGAAGAAGAGTTTGTAAATAACAATATAGATATTGATACATCAATAGATGTGGACACTAACAATGAATTAAAAATAAATGAGATAGAAGGTGAAGAAATAAGTAGATTTAACCCTACTAAATTTACCAAGTTAGATGTAGATAACTTAGAACAAGTTGTGATTGATGGAATAATAAGTGAAGAAAATGAAGTAATTAATCTCAAAGATAATTTCTTACTTAAGGGTTAACCCCTCTCGAAGATTTATTTGATTCAAATGATGTTCACAGGAAACCTAAAATGGAACCTTTGAAGTTTGATATAGAAGAATATAATAGAGGCACCGGTAAAAATCCTAAATTGGTCAAACTTTCAAAATCATTACCCCCAAATAAAAAAGTGAAATACATTGAGTTGTTGAAAGAGTTTCAATATGTCTTTTCTTGGAGTTATGAGGACCTCAAATCCTATGACACCAACATCATCCAACACACAATTTCCATTAAAGAAAATCAAAAGCCTTTTAGACAAAAACTTAGAAGGATTAATCCTATCTTATTACCTTCAACTGAAAAAGAAATTCAGAGAATGTATGTGTTAGGACCCTACATTGTACCTTTTTGATCACATATTTTGCTATCATTTCACCCTTTTCCAATCCATATTTAAAGTCCATGTTATTACTTTAATTCATTTTTTCGAAGGTATACAATATTTCTTCTCATTACTATATTTTTAATTTATCTTATATATAATTACATTACCTTTATAGTTAATCGTTGATCGGATAGTTGCTGAAACAATTTTATCATTGCAGTCTATGTTGCTAAAATAGTCTGAAGACTACAGGTTTATCATTACAGTTTATGTTACTAAAACAGTCAAAATAGTGCGCAAATCCTGTTGTTGAAACAGCCCGTGATTCACATTTTGGATTCGACAGCAAAAAAAGGAGATCATCGAAGGAGTTGTTACACTAGCTATAGCAACTACATTCCAAAGTCGGCATTGTCACAACCATTGTAACAACATTTTGTTAATGGAAGAACTAATTATCCTATTTTGGCATATCGGGTTAAAGATAGGATTTATAATGTAATCAATTGTAATATATGTCTCCTCTTTAAAAAGAGGAGACATCAACATTAGAGGGACATGGACAAACTGCGGGAAGCTTTTACTGAAAGTAAAAGGACTGGAATCTTTTATAATATGATACATTGACGGATGAATAAAATATTGTTCTGAGCATTCCTTTCTAGTCTTTTTTCTGGGGAATCTTGTGAGAAGGAAAGGGCCCACCTTCATCACAAGATTCACCCATTAAATTCCTGTAGTGTGTTAATTGTTATTTTCCATTCATACCTTGTTAAATTATGTTTATTGAATTTGCTTATGCGTTATTGGAACTATTGCTAAAACTCTGTTTTTCAATTGATTATTTCATTACTTTCATAAATTCATTCATAGCTAATTAGTGAGTATTTTAATTGGTTTACAGAGTGAGTTTGTGAAGTGTAGTAATTAGAAATAGGTGTTGAAGATTCCTACTTGGGGAATAGGGTCCTGCTCTCTGTTATAGCATAACTAGTATTTTCCTCTGCAGATTGATTTCTTTTCCTAGATTGTTCTTTTTAATGTAAGCAAGGATTCTTTGATAATTTTCTGGAATAGAGAAATTTTTCCTGTTGTAACTCAGAGTAGAGCTTCAGCTTGTTTAAGGCAAAGTGTGATTAGTATATTTATTACTACAACTTTTTATTGCTTTTGAGATTGAGCATACACAGTGCGTGGTTGCCTTTGAAATAAATAGACTTCCCTGGGTTGACAATTCATGTAGCACTTAGTTGTTTGAATTAATAAGCAATTAAAGTGACCAACATTTTGGCGTCGTTGCCAGGGAAGGCAATCGTAGAGTTCAAAAGCATTAATGTTTTTCTTTCAGATGTGCAGAATGCATGAGAGGACGCGAGAAAACTAATCCTATAGGTGGCAAGGGCAAAGGAAGAGGAGGAAGAAAGACCTTTATTGATGAGACTATATCAAAATCTGAAACTTCTCAGAGGTTAAGCTCTCAAAAGCCAAAGTATCAGTATTCTCTTCAAACAAGCTACGAAATGGAGGAAGTTTGTTGGAAATAATACTGAGAGGGGGGGGGGGGGTGAATCAGTATTATCAAATCAATATAACTTTTCATTTGAATATTAAGATTCATAAACCGCGTATATCCAGAATACTTATGATTTAGTTAATCCATTAAATGATGATTTTTAGTTAGTGCAATAGAACTTCATTAACCATATGAGCAGTAAAATAGAACTGATCATCACACACAAGAAGCACACATGAACACCATGATGTAAGGTGGAAACCCAATGTGGGAGAAAACCACCTATTGCACTATGTTTCTATCTTCTTTTAATCAGAAACTTCTTTTACAATGATTCTGTACTGGCGTAGTCTTATACCAGTACACGGGCTTCAACCTGCAGAAGGCTACAACCTTATCTCATTCTCCAGCTTCTCCTGGAAGGGAGATACAACCGCCTTAGCTCTAGCCCATCCACTTACTAATACGTAGGTGCCTACCTACTGAAATGCTCCAACCTTTACTCGTTTTCTAGCTGCTACTGGAACGGAGCTATCATCCCCTTTGCTCTTGTACTAGCTGATGTATTAGTACGTAGGTGCTGACCTACAGAAGGCTACAACCTTCTCTTTCATCTTCCAGGTACCATATTTCATACATTTTCATACCAGATACTCATGGAACACATCATCATAATCTGAAAGGCCACGTTTCATCCAATTTTCATACTGGACCCATCAATATCATTAAAGCACACAATCAATCAATCTTCTAAATCACCCAATTTTTAGATCATTACATATACAAGGATAATATGTGTGTTAGCAACCAGATCTAGTCTATCAGATCACATAAAGACAATTCATTATGAAACTGATCCATTATAGATCTCATCCATCAATACTGAAGCTAAACATAATCAATCAATCAATAACTTCTCAAAATGTTGTTATCAGAACACAGTACCAATAACCAGACATCACTTCAAAAACCCAGACCACTGCAGTAATAGACGAAATCAGCTAAAACATGTTTTCAGAGAAGTTCACAACTTCACCAATAGAAATCCGCACTTCGACCTTGTCGAGCCTGCGGATCACCGCACCTGTGCCTGTGGCTCGCCTGCGCACCTTCGCACCTGCGATGTGTCTCGCCTGCGCGCCTCCACACCTGCGCCTTCACTTCCCTGCGGTTCTCCACACCTACACCGTCTCGCACCTGCAGTCCTGTGGGTATAAATAATTCTTCAGACTTCAAGTATACCCCAGACTATCAGATTTACAGATCTGATCATGCGTCAAGGAGATCTCCACTCATCAGTAGATCTGTCTTGTAACGCTCAGGTTTCTCCTTGATTCAGATCCAACTCTCACTCACACACTGATCACAAGTATTTTAGATCTTGCTCGCCTTAAGATATTCAAAACATGAGTACCCAGCCAAATGATCTCCTTTCCTTTTTATAGACAAGGCCTTACTCAAACCATGGACCAAAACCATAGAAATCCAATATAAGGGACCCAATACTAGGGATCAATACTTTAGATGCAAAACCCCAGACCAAAACCATAGGATCAAAAACTGTCGGACTAAATACCATGGATCAACCATAAGATTTCCCACGCGTGCGATTTTCTCGCATGAAAGTGCGTGCTACTGAAAGTCCGCACTTTTTGTTCGGTACACCTGCGGATATGTCCGCACCTTTTGAATGGTGCACCTGCGTATGTATGCAACTCTGTCAAAAGGAAACTGCGGGCCTCATTTTCTTCCATTCTAAGAGCCTGAACTGTGATCTGCCTTCTTAGTAAGTTTCCATACTGTTAGAGGGTTTCCATACTATGAACTATCATCATAATAAGTGTCCATACTGTGAACTATCATCCTAATAAGTTGTCATTGTACATTAGATTTGAACTTAATGCTTTGAGCTGCCCTGCATCCCATGTATTTTGTCACATCTAATCTCTCTTCTGTAGATTCATCTAGTTATATATAAGTGAGATGTTCTGCTGCAAGAGGGTTGCCATCAAGTACAGTACATGCATCATAATGCGAAGAAAGTTGTGGGCCTTGAAAAGGTTGAGGAAACAGTGGAAGATATTAAGGAACTAGTAGAAGACATTGAGGAACCAGTCGAAGACATTGAGGAGCCAACGTAAAGCATTGAAGACAGGGCAAGTGCAGGAGGAGAATAACCAATGGAAGGGAAAAATGAACGATTCTTTGGTGGAGGACAGGTAGGAGGAGAAGGAAGAGATGAGAATTATCTCTCTACCTTTGGATTTCCTATTGGTGATCTTCCCTGAGGGGCAACTCCCATGAAGAATATCCCACTTTCAGCCTTACTTAACTTCCATGGTTTATCTTCTGAAGATCCTGACGAGTTCCTTTTTGAGTTTGATATATTATGTAGAAGCTATGATTATGTTACTAATGCTTAGAAACTAAAGCTATTTCCAGCAACACTAAAAGGAAATGCACTAAGATGGTTCATGCATTTGGGAGGCCATTTAATCACAACATGGAAACAAATGAAACATAAGTTTTTGACCAAATATCAAGACTATTGTCGGATGAGAGAAAAAATGGAGGAACTATTTAAGATGGTACAAGAGGAGGACGAAAATATGGAAGACTTTATGGAAAGGCTACAATATAATTTGCAGAGATCCAATCATCCTGATGTAAGTAAAGATATTCTTTAAACAATATTATTGAATGGGGTAAGGGATGATTGTTTAGACATGCTAAATATGCTTGGTAAAGGGGACATATCTAAAGAATCATATGATGAAATTATTAACCTCTGCAAAAGATGTTCAAGAGGAGCTGCAAGGAATAGATCAAATAGCAGGGATAATACATATTCAAGAGTTCAAAAATAAGCCAGTGGAGGAGCAACAAGAGCTGAAATAGGTAATTTACTTGAGGAATTCAAAACTAAAATGTTAAGTTCTTTTGCTTCACAGATTGACACCTTGCAGGTTAAGAAGAAACAAGCAGAAGCAGAAGTTGCTTTGGCTATCTTCTGTCCCAAATGCAGAGATAAACATCCACTAAGAGAATGCCCATTGGAAAAAGTGCCAATTTGCACCCTTTGTGAGAAGGATCATGATACACAATAATGCCCTTCTTTACCATGAATAAAAGTAGCATTGCAACCAACTAAAGAAGAAGCTGAAGCGATCTATCTGCTGACACAAAGAAGGCAATGGCAGCCATGAGGACAAGGGTGGCCAATTAACTGGCCACCCTTGTCCAGTTCAAACCACCCGCATTGAGTTCAAACCAGCTTCATCCAATTCAAATAGCAGTTCAGAAGATGCAGTCAGCACGTGTGGTCCGTCAACTTGGGAAGAAAAAATCAGAACCGGTAGTAGTGGCGGTGTATAATGGGAATAATGGAAGTGATGGCAGGTAGGCAAGATGAAATACCATAATGGCACTGGAGTAGAACCAACGATCCGGATGGGGATAACGTACCCATCCTCCCACCTCACCTCGTCACCGCAGATCATGCCATCAACTTAAGTACATTGCGGTCGAAGCCTCCACACCATTTTGTTTTCATTTGCATCGACAAGTTCTCGACTGCAGCAACTCACCTACCACCTTTAGAACATCGAACCAATCATTCTCTATCAGTTTTCAAAACCCTCCTACTTATTGGGCTCTACAGGAGAATTATCGCATTCTACAAGAGCAGAACACCATCTACAGGAGCCTTTCTACGGGAAGTCCAGAGGGTAGCTCTGTAGAGGAAAAATTTGAAATTTTTGCCAAATTTGAGCTCAAAAAGAGGTAGGCTCAAAAACCCACTCTGCATGTGATATATCTATACAAGGTGGTGGGATTAGAAGCAAAGTATTGGGTTGAAAAAGAAAAGGAACGTGAGCACAAAAGTCTACCTTTCTTTTTCTAAATTCTATACAGTCTCTCCATTTTCTTCTCTACACTAAAAGTCTGTCTTTTTCTTCCCTGTATTCTCCTGTAAAAGAAAATGTATGCAACCATAGAAAATCAAGCCTGTGAAAAAAAACGAATTTGCATTAGGAAGTCTCTTTATTCTGTGAGAAAGAAAAACATTGTTTTATATACTCTCTGTTCTATCAAGATATTGATTTCCTCCAAAAGCCCGAGAAGTAAATTCAGGTTGGAAACGGGGTTTGAAGGGAGGAAAAAATTTCAAATTGATGTTGTGAAAAATGAAGAACACAAAAAATTCCCTCTCTAGTTCTAGAAAGACAAATCTCAGCTATTCTTCTGTTTTCGGTTTCGAAAAGTTTGTTACCTTCCTCCTCACCTGAGCATTCCTAGCAGTCACTAAAAACCATAACAATAGGTTTTATGAGAAATGAGCCTTTGAACTCCAACAAATTGCAAGAACACCTAGAAGTGGTAGCCCTCTTCACCAGGGCAAACTAGATGCCTTTCTTTGAGAGAATTCATGGGTATGATGAGGAAGTGACAGAGGAATTCTTAACTTCCTTAAGATCTCATTCAAAAACACATGCTACATTCAGTTTCAAGGGTCTGACCATAGAGCTTACACCTGAATTTATCAGCAGAATAACAGGTCTTCCACTTGGGCTCCCTTGGAGCAAAGAAGAAAAACCACTAGGACAGGTTGCTAAAAAGACTTTTTTTAGCCTAATGAACATCTTGTAGAGGATAAGAATTGGATCAGAAGGACAAGCATACCTCATCCATGGGGTGAGGTCAGCTACCAGATCGTGAAATATATCTCCTGTGTAGGAAGATACAATATAGTCTATGGTTATCACTTCATATAATTGCATGAATTAAGATATGTAAAGGACCTATCTGCATCTAGAAAACTTAGTCTGCCATATTTTCTCCTCTAGTCTTTGGTAGAGTATGGCACCAAATTGAATGTAGGGGTTCCAGACTGACTGGCCCACCATGGGCTTATTAAGTTGTTGGTAGAGGATGCCCTCCATACATACACCATCCCTATAGCTTGGGAAATTTTCAGAAATATGACTAGGGAAGATGACATAAAAACTCTCATAGATGACCTTAGTCCATCCGGTAGTGAAGAGGAGGAGCAGAAAGAGGAACTTGAAAAGGAAATCCATGAGGAGGCACAAAATATTTAAGTAGAAGAAGAAAAATAGGATAAACAGAGAGAAGAAACCAAAGTCGAACCTAAGGCAGAGAAGGAAACAACATCATAAGTAGAGAGGAGGAAGAGGACAAAAGCTGAGAAAAATAAGACCAAGATAGCTCAGAAAAAGACTACCATTGGAAAGGTAGAAACTCAACAAGAAAAGGAGAAAACACCACTAGAGACAGAAAAAAATTAAAACAGAAACAACAGACACAAGCAAAACTGTAGAGGGTGAAGAAGAAAAACATCAGGAAGAAGTATCCCTTGATAGACTAGCAAGGGAAGCAACATTTGTTCTTGCTGCATTGAGAACTCTAGCTAAGCAAAAGGGGAAAATAAAAAGACAGACATTGATGTATTTTAAAGCCTGAAGTAGCACCAGAATCAAGGTGGGCAAGCCCCAGCCACCATCGAAAGAACCCATTATCATTGAGGATGCACCTATTATAACAAAGGAGGAATCTCCCTCCAAAATCTCCATCACCTATGAGAGAGGGAGTCCTAAGACCTCCACCTGGAAGGAAAGGATTAAATTGATGGACTCTAAAGTAGTCCTACAGGAGGCACAAACCTCTCTACAGGAGACACTGGCGAAGCTCAAAGAAACTGAAAAACTGGAAAGGAAGGCAGAGGAACAATCCCAAGAGGAAGGTAAGGCAAAAGAAATACTAGAGCCTAGACCTCAACCTAACTTAGGTTCCTATTACAATCTTCTGGAGGGTGGGAAGATCATTCCATAAAAAATTCGCAGTACCTCTTTTCTTCGAACTAGAAAAGGAAAGTGTCAGGACCCACACCTGGATGTAGATTGCAAAATCTAAAGGATTCAAAGATATAGGGCACATGGAAAACAAGTTGAGAGAGATGAGAAGGGAGTTGAGCATGTAAGGCACACAAAGAGCATCAGAAGAGCTCAACTACAGGAAGAAAATGAATTTTTGAAAAAGCAGTTAAAAGAAAGGGAACCTCAAGGAGGAAGTAAGCTGCTAATCCTGGAAGCATAGCAACAAAAAGAGGGACTCCAGGAAGATAGTGACGCAACAGAGAAACAACAAGAAGAAGAAGAACCACAGACAGATAGTGAGACATTGATGAAACAAAAAAAAGAAAGAGAATCTCAAGTAGCAACTGAAGTGTTGATTTTGAAAAGGAAGTTGTAGAAAAAAGAAGCCTAGTTAGCCTACATGGCCAGCTGGGCAATGGAGGCATTGTAGTGTAGACAACCAGCTAAATCCTATGCACTGTATCTCAAAGATCAGTGGCTCCAGTTCCAAATTAATACATTGGCCCAGAGGGGCACAATCCCATTTCAAGATTATGGTCAGTTTATGCATTTATGTGATCATAGTTCAGCTGAGGATAAAGCAAAGCTAGCAGAATTTTACCTACACAACATGGTACTTCTTGACATGAATTTATGGGATCCAAATGCTGCATTGGAAGACTTACAGCTAATGGCTATGGCTTCTTGGATGATCCATGAAGAAAAGCGAGTAGTGGAAATTCAAAAAATAATGGCAAAAGAGCTAAGTGAGCCTGTGATGATAAGGGTAGAACTAATAGAACCATTGGGTCTCATCTATGCCCACCAACACCTTGTGGCCAATCCTTAAGTTCTCCCTGACTGTGTTGATAAGCAAGCATAGGCTATTTTTCATTTTGAAAATATGGAGAGATTGTTTGGCAATGACTGCCTTCATGCCTACATGAGAAGGTGGAAGACATTCCCCAAATAGAATGAGGGAGGCCATGAGGAGGGTGCCCCTATATAAATACTCAATGAAAAACTTTAAAGCCAACTAGATTGGTCTTAAATTTAGTCCTCCACTGTTGTTAGGACTGTTGGAAGGAGTTAAGTAGGAGGAAGAACATAAACAATGGGAGGAAGTGGACAAGAAAGCAAGTTTCCATGATAGAGAGGAAGACATCACATTAGAGGCTTGGGATGTCAGGGAATCTGTCAAAGCTATAAAAAATGAAGAGCTAGATTAGTTGCTCAAAGGATGAACAACCCATTCAGCAGGAGGGTGATGATGAGCCCCAGAAATGGGTAACTATATGGGCTCATTCTGCCTATTATTTCGATTTAATCCACCATTCTCAATAGTTTTGTGCATTTTTTTGAATATATTTATGTCAATAGAGTGAATTGGGTTAGTCACTTTGCCATGTAGTCTAATGAATGTTTATTGCAGATTTTTTGGACAATTTTGGACAAAGACAAGGAATTTATGAGAAAATGGCAACCAAACTCGAGGAAAACAGGGAAGAGGACTTGTAGGAGGGGTGTATCCTTCATTAACGACCCCTTTCCTCGAATCCTCCATCAGCAGCTCAGAGTAGAAAGGCCCACATTGATGATTCCAAGGGGCAGACGAGAAAGTCAAATAGGACTGTTGTTATCTTCAGTTCTAGGAAGCCGAGTTCCTCAATTTTAGGAGGACTGTTGGGAGTCCCCATTTGTATAGATAAGAAGGCTTCAAGCCTCGGTAGGTTAGCCAGTTCTTAGTATATTTTCACACTTTTGTGTAGCTCAGCTCATTTTCGAGCTCTTTTCTAGAACAGTTCATGTGATGTAACTGCTAATTTTGATAATGAAGATGAACCAAGTTTTGAATCAGCACTGATATTTTTCAGGGGGCTAAAGCTCTTGGGTTAGGGCCCAACCCAAGCTACCCTACACCTCCATTGTGTACTTATATATTTTTGTTTCCATTCATGAGTTAATTTCAGCTGCATATACTCATTTTACTTCATTAGATTAGTTTGCTTTTGATGGTTAGAATAGTTGTTTTTGCTTCAAGTTGCTTAAGTAAGTTGCTACAGTGACATAAAAAGCTCAAAAAAGGCTAATAGTAGGTCTTGATCTCCTTTCTCCCTCCTTGGGACTATGATTTGAGGTCAAGGCACTACTGCTGCCCCCAAAAAACACAGTTTTTGTTCTTCCATACAACTGCTAGTGTGATACTTTGATTTGGAAAAGTTGGTATTGGTTCAGATTCAATTGCTTAGATCATTTTATGTCTTTTCACCATAGTTCTCTTGCATTATTTTATTTTCATAAGCTACTGTTCAACATTTTTTTGTTTTTAGGTCAGAAATTAGGTTAAGCTAGACAAAACTCTATTTTTAGTTCTTGCTTTGATCAGTTTCGAGAAGTAAGTGTGCAGATCTCTTGTAGGACATCCCATCTCATCATTCCTCCATAAAATAGCCAACACTAGCTCACTTGTTGTAGATCCACCATCTCATTCGCCACATTTTGCCAATCTGCCCTAATTTCTGCGTTGTTCTTCCATAAAGCTACTTTCCTGCCATTTGAGAAAATCCAACCATATCCTTCATCCCTGATCCTCCTTGAAAAGTTATAGACCCCTCAACACCTTCATCCAACCTTCATTTCCCCTTTCCCATCATTTTTCACCTTCAAACCTCCAAAAACCACTTTCGGCCTCCTCCTGTAGAACCTCCTATAGATCCCCTGCAACCTCTTGTAGAATTTCTTGTGAGTGATTTTTCGAAGTCTGATTGCAATGGAAGTCTTCAAAAGGGTACTAGGGGCTTCTTAGAACCTCTCCACACCTTCCTCACCATATTCAAAAGCGAACGCCATCTTCCTTTGCCACCAAACCTCTGCACAGTCACAACGAGTCAAATCACAAGCATAATAATTCCACATAAAAATACTCAAAAGTACAAAAAGATGATTTCTTCTCATTTCTTCTCAAAAGTAGCTTGAATAAATGCAATTTACCTTTTCAGTAGTCTATGGCACTTGCTTCATTAGTTTCCATCTCTTCTCTTGCAAAAATAGGGTTAGTGGGTAAATTAGTGTTTGCTAGGGTTTGTGGTTCATTTGAGTTTTCATTCTCTTTCTACCAGTAGAATAGCCCCTGTAGAGTTAGTTTCCTTTCATCACAGTTAGAGCTTCTTCTTAGAACTCATAGAAGTTGGCTTAAGCTCCTAGTGAACTTGTGCCAGCTGATCAAGTGATAGCCTGCAGTAAAAGTTAGTACTTGTGCATATAGCACCGTCGCTTCCAAGTTTGTTACGAACTACCGGGTTGATAAAAGTAAAAAAGGAAGCCCCAAGAGTTGCAGCGTTATTGCTATAATACTGGAGCTCACCGACTACCTGTAATGTGAACCAGTAATAAATCATTGAAATTAGTAATAATTTAATATTCCATTCCTTTTTTAACTGAGTTTCAATATTATCACTTCTGGTTTTCTTCTTTGTCGCCCAATCCCCTAGATTGCAACCACCCAGTTGTTTCATCTCGCATCAGTTATATTCCCCCTTTGATTCCCATTACTCGGGTTCTCCATAGGTCTCCCCCTCCTCTCTTATGATCTACCAGGCCAGGGGTTATCTTATAGACTTTAGGGGAGATGATTTTTTTCAGGCATGCCGGCACAGGGACAGACCCCTCTTAGATTTTCGAGGTTGCATCTTCCTTAGAATTCCATCACTAACTAGTGTCGTCACTGATTACTCTTCCTCTGACTTTTCAAAGCTGTTTTTCCCTAGAGTTTTCCCTTCCCTAACACACCTGACCTTTCTCCAATCCTAGTGGTGTTAGTATCCCACCTGATGGCAGAATATCCTCACCAGGATTTTTTTCAAATTTCAGTTCCTTACTCTCTCCCCTCCCCGTTTTAGGAGGCAACAACTCCCCCGAAATCTCGTAGAGGCCTCAAAGCCATTTTTCAGCTCAATTCTGCAGCTATTCCTAATGACAACCATCCTTATTTTCTCCCTAGGTTCTAGCTTCCTTTTAGGGCTTTCGCAGGTGTCATATCCCCCCCACCCATCAGGGATACCATCTAGTTATGCCGACAAACTATCAAGAGGAAATTAGACTTGTATACGTGAAATTTTCCATTGCTTTACACGATCAAGAAACCAAATAGCCTTATTTTAAACTAGGACGATCCAGGCCCCTCATAGGGCTCGATTTCCCCCCACACCCTACCAGGAACATTACCAAGTAGGACCCATGCAATATTAATAGGAAATTATACTTTAATTCACAAAAATTTTTATTTCTTTCCACTACTAAGAGACCATGCATTATTTTCTTAACAGATAACCTACATTTTACTATTTCATTCAACACCTCTCTCCTTATCTTCCAAACCCTCCTCCAATTGTGCAACATTTTTACCATATCAACATAGAGGGGAGCTTTGATTACATACTTTTTTCTAACCAATTCCAGTTGCTAGTCATCACACTGCTTCTCTCAGCTTTCACCGGCTTCTTCGTCTGCTCATTCCCCCTCAGCCCCCTGCATGCATTCAACTAGTTGCCTTGCCACCTTTCTTTCCCAACGTTTCACCCACCTACCTATTCTCATTACCAAGGGACCCTCCGCTTGCCACTTTGCCATGTCTTCCTCACCTTCCTTCTTATGAAATCTTCAATCGAGGCACCCACTCCCCCTCCATTTAATGTCCTCCATCATATCCTTGCATTTGTTGTTGCCCTATCTATCTCCTGTTTTATGTCTCCATTCACTGGTTGTCCTACCCTCCTTCCACCTTTCCTTCCCTTATTCCATCTCTCTCCCATTGCCGTACGCACCCCGATCAAGGATTCTGTCCTTTCTCCCTCTCTTTTCTCAAAATTTTCGTGAGACTATTCATTCCTTCTCCTTGATTTAGTTTGTCTCCCAGTATATCAAGGTTACTTCCATGTTTTCCACATCCCTAATTTGTTAATAAGTCTACTGTCATGTTTCCCGATCATCAGACATGTGTCGGGATGACATAGTCTATACCTTGTATCAGGTTTCCTATTTCATGAACTAGTCTTGTCTTTCTCCATCTTTGGATTATATTTTCCCATTGGGTTCCTTGCTGAATTTTTTTCACTGTGTCTATCATGATTTTGAGTCTTCTTCCATTGCCATCTTCTGGAATTTTTATCTTTGAGAAATTTAATCTTTGCTTAAGTGCATAGAGTTCCTCTTCATTATTGCTCGTTATTCCGTAATCCATTGCAAACAACCAAACAATTTTCCCTGGTGGTCTCTGAACACTCCTCCTGAGCATGATACTCCTGAATTTGCTTTCACTGCACCATCAAATTTTAGTTTGATCTTCTAGAGGAAACATAAAGTAGGCTAAGGATTCTCGGGGTGCATGTTTCATTTTCTAGGAGTTAGGCATGAGCATTCGTGCACTCAAATTTAACTTCTCTATATTCGATGCTCCTGTGATGTGGTTTCCCAATCTTCGAGGTACCATTTCTCAAATAGAATCATCTCCTAAATATTTTGTACTATCATTTCCCATAACTCCATTTTCCCCCCTTAAAAATTCTTTGATTTCTCTCTTTATACATCGGCCATAGGAGTAATCCTAAGGAGATATTCCAGGCTCAGTTCAAGATGGGACTGTGGTATATTCTCTTTCTCCAATTTTCCATTGTTGTTTTTGTGCTCTATTGATTCCTATCCATGTGGCCGAAGAGGATTTCATGATTCTACCGTAGGACTTTGTTGTAACTACAGGAATTCAAAAGTGTTTCATCGTTTCAATTTGTCCTATGCATGTGTAGAATATCGATTGTCCTTGCATCCCCCTTACCTCTAGTAGGTTCCACGTTAGTGCACAGCCTTTGTTATATGTAATTTGCATCTACAGATAAACACAACTTCCCTAAGTGGGTAGCTACACTTAGAACAACAAAATTAAAGAGTTTAACCTTTTCCTATAGAAGATATATAAGACAAGAGAACTACTTGGTATCTTTTGCTTCCCTTTGTGTCCTTTGATTTTCTCCTGTCACTCCTTCTCGAACTGAATCTACTCAATCTGTACCTGCAATCATAAACATAGGACAAAAAACCAATCAAAGAAATAGATCTATCTACTATAAGATAATGAAATCAAAATAATTTACCTGTATAATCATCATACATAGAGACACGAATATGGGAAAAGGTGTAAAAAACTTTAGTAAAAGTATAAGAAAGAGTTATAACCAAATAAGTTTGATCCCATGTCACTAATCCATCTTGAGTTCCGTCCTTCATCACACCAAGAGGACAACACTCCGACAGCATAACAATACTTGCTGATGATCTCACACCTCAAACCAACAATATTTCCTTACAATATTTAAAGTCAATCCAACTATGATGAGTTTTCAGTTTATAGGGAAATGGAGGTGGTTTTTTCATAAATTGAGCATTGAATGGCTTTCCAAACTTAGATTTAGCTTCCATGGAGGAAGGGATGAGAGGATAGGAGGTTAATGGATCCATATCCCATCCAATTTCGAGCTCATAGGAAGGGATAAGAGGTGGGATCCTTCTAGAATGATCTAGAACCAAGGAATATTCACAGAACACTATGCAAATTTCTCTCAATCTCATCCAACACAGGTCAAAGGGGGCCTAGGTGCACTGAAATGCACCCCTGAATGGGCCTAAGTTCATTTCAGTGAAGTTACCCCTTACTAAGGCTGCGCTGGTCTCCCAAGGAGTCATCTTAGGAGGGCTTCAAGTCAGGAAACTCTCAGGAATGAAGGCATTCAATGTGATGACCCGTCTAGAGCATGTAGCAACTGAACTAGGGATTGATGAGCCTTAGTTGTACCGATATGAAAGTTGGGAGTGATGTGCCCAAAAAGACCTATAACAGCCATGGAGGACCACCCATAAGATGAAGGCTACTTTTAGCCATAGTTTTTCCTTCCATATGTGTTCCCATATGTGTAACCCTTTTGTTGTTGGTGTTTTGCTTCCAGATAATATCCTTCTATAATGAATATTCATTTTATTCTATAGCCCCACTTTATAATATCTGATCCTTCTGCAATCACTATTATTCTAGAGTTCATCGCTTTATCATAGCTTCCCCACTATATAGAATCTATTGCTTATGTCTAGTATTGTCTAGTCTTCCATTTTCTCCACAGTACTCCCATCTCTATTTCCTAGAAGTTTATTACCATCTGATTTGCTGGGTTGTTCATATTTAAGAATATTTCCACTAGATCCTGCATGCTGAATAATTTTTAACTCTCTTACCAAACCTCTTGTTAGAACTTGTACTATCTCCTATCCTAATTTGGTAGAAGCTATGGTTTCTTATCAAGTCCGTGTTTTCTGTTGCAAGATTCCATATAGCCGACGCCTTTATATTCTCCTGGATTCTTATTCATCCTTTTGTCAACCTAGGCATCCCATATCTTCTACCCCATATTTCTTTCCATAGATATGTTCATCCTTGTATCCATCTCCACCAAAAATTATCCCTCATTACCTAGTTGAGAGAATATGGTTCTTGAAGGCCCAGCCCCCCTTCTTTGTTTGGTTTAATTAGCTAGTTACAAGATAACAAAACCCATTTCTTTGTTGTTTGTGGCCCTTTCCATATCAATTTCTTGAAGATGTTTTTCATCTCGTTACACACTATTTTAGGGACTACTAGGTTTAAGAGTTGTTAGATACGAATTGATTGCAACACTATCTTTAGCAGTGTGACTCTAGTCTCCATGTTTAATTCCTAGAAGGCACAATTTTGTAGGAGACCTTGGATCTTTGCAAGGAAAAACTTCCAATTTTCGACTCTGATTAGATGAAGACTTAAAAAAATTCCTATATATTTCGATGGGAAGGTTCCTATGCGAAAGGCCAATATTCTTGCCAGGAATGTTTGGGCTTTAGTTGTTGTGTTAAAGAAGAAGACATTTCACTTCTCTTTGTTGATATACGCTCCTAAGGCATTCATGAATTCTTGCAAAATGGCTAGGAGGGCCCTAGCTTCCTTGAGGGTAGCTTAACAGAACATCATGATGTCATCCACGAACAATTGATGAGTTAAGGGTAGGTCATTTCCCCAAATGTGTAGACCTTTGAATTTTCTTTTTTTCACCTTCGCTTTAACATATCCTCCTAGCTCTTTAGCTGATAATATAAACAAGAAGGGGGAAATTGGATCTCATTGTCTTAGCCCACCTTTTGTGTTGAAGGCCTCTAACAATGCTCCATTCAGGAGGATTGAGAACAAAGGATTCGATATAAAGGAATAGATCGAATTTATCCATTGGGGGTCAAAGCGAGAGGATTTCAGGATACTTTGGAGATAGGTCCAGCTTAACCAATCGTATGATTTCGATGGCCCTAGTTTGATCATAATACCTTTGGATTTGAGGTTTTTAAGGGAGTGTATTGCGTCTTGAGAAGTTACTATCCAATCCACAATTTTCCTTCCTTTAACAAAACCAGTTTTCTCTTGGGATATTAGTGCTGGGAGGATTGGTTTAATTTGATTCACCATTATGGTTGAAATCCTCACACTTGATTATTTTCTAGTCCTTTGACTACATCCTCCACTCCTTCTATTGTTATAGCCCTAATTAGTGTTAGGTTCTGGTCCCTACTGACCACATGACAGATATTCTTAGCTATCTTATTTATATCTTCTATCCCATCAGGATTTCAGTTGATCATTATATTTTGGAAGTGATTGACCAAAAAATTCTCCATCTCATTATTTTGTATTAGTCTATTTCCTTCCTGGTATAATAATGAAAATATTTTGTTATAATGTTTATGTTGAATCATTGCTTTGTGGAAGAATCTAGCGTTCCTATCTCCCTCCCTTGGCCACTGGACTCTCGATTTTTGTTTCCACAAGATCTATTCTTACTACCTCCTTTCCTCTATCCAAGTCAGCAGTTGTCCTTCTTCATCCACTAAGGATTTTGAATGGTGATTTGCTACTATCTGTTGTTGCACCCTTTTCATCCTAGCCTGTAGCAATTCTTGATCTTTCTGAATATTACCAGGCATAGCTGGAATGTATGAACTTTATTCCTCCCTTTTTTTTGTACCTAATCTCCACCATTCCTTAAGTTTTTCTAGGAAGGTAGGATCGTGCAGCCAGAAGGCTTCAAACCATAATGGTATCTTATTATGGCCTTGTTTCATGTCTACTTCTAGAATAATTAGCCAGTGGTTTGATCCCATGCATAGAAATATTTACACTTCATAATATACATATCCACTTATTAAATTCTTAGTTTCTAAGAATCTATCTAAACTTGACACGATTTGGTGGGTTCCTCCTCTTCGGTTATTCCAGGTTTAAGTTCCATTATTGGTGGGGATATATAAGACATGGAGCTCTTCTTGTAAATCCCTGAATTGCTCCATTTCTAGTTCTTCCCTTCATATCCCTCCTTCTTTCCTCCAGTGAGGTTATCAAATTCAAATCCCCTACTATTAACCAAAGCTTTTCCACACGCATTTGGCTTAGTTTCCTAGTTCTTTATATAAGGTCTTCCTTCTCTCCAAGAGTATGAAGCACATATACTACTGAGATTATGATCCATTCTTTAGTCCCTATATTCCATAAGTGGCCAGTCAAGATGCACGACATTTTGATCTAGTAATTTACCATTACCTTTGCTGGGTTCCATAGTATGGTGATTCCCCCTACACTTCCTTTTTCATTGAGTGCTACTACTTCTTATCTTAGTCTCATTTTCTATATGATCTCCTCTAGTTTTTCTCTTGTTACCTTTGTTCCTTGGAGGAGAACTACTTGAGGCTTTTCCTTTCTCAACTAAACTATAGGTACCTCTATTTTCCGTCATTGTCAAGGCCCCTTATATTACATGATAGCACTATCATTGGTTAACTCTATTAAGTTGTTGGAATGTCACTGATAGTGGTACTACCCTTCCAATTTTTATCAGCATCTCTCCCATTATTTGAATTGACTCCGGCAAATTTTTGCTCCCTCTTTTCTTGCCTCATTTACTTCTACTTTGTTGTTCCTATGGATTTTCTTGTTCCATGCCAAGATTCTCTACTATGTCTACTTATCTCTGTCCTTGGTTAACCTTGTATTAGTGGAAGTTTTCCTTGTACAATTTCTTTTGGTCCTCTAGGATGAATATTTTATCCAAATTCCTCCACCCATTTAAACAACCTTTTCAACACATCCTCTTTGATGCTTATCTCCCCCCCCCCCCCCTGACTGCATCTACTTCCATTATGGCAAGATCTATTTGTTCCTGCTCTTATTTTTCTGACAGATCTATTTGGGCTTTCCTCTTTGGGGTTGTTTTTTATTTACCCCGACTTCTCTCGTTTTCTTTGTCCTTATAATCCATTGTTTCTATCTCATTTTCTATTTCTTCTTCTTCTTGCAATAGCTCATATCTATTTTTGTTGGCTATTTTCTTTTGGTTGTTGTTTCTTGGATATTATTGCCCTCTCAGGGTCTTCCTCTTGTGCTTAACCTCTTTGAACCCCTTATTTACATCCAGTTGGGGTTTCGTTTGATTCTCTTTTAGATGCAGCCATTCTTCTTGGCTCATTGGGCATTCTTTGAATAAGTGGCCATATTCATGGCATCGACGGTAGCAGAATGGGATATGCTCGTAGTCCAAGGTCTGTTACCAGATTTCATCATGATATTCCAGTTCTATTGATTTATGGATGGGCTCTGAAATATTCATATACACGCACATCCTATCATATGAATTGTAACGGCGCCTTTGTGTGTTTTTTGTGATTTTGAAAAATCTTCCTATTGAGTTTCCTATTCCTTCCAAAATTTTCAGGTCCCAGAAATCTATTGGAGGACTAAAGAGTCATACCCAGACAAGGGCTGCCAGGAATTACTCTTTATCAGGGTTATAAAATTCTTCCCAATATCTCATTAACAATCCTGCATTATAATGAAATATGGACTGTTTTCGAAAACTCTTTCCTTATATTGCAGGTTTAAGAGGATTAGTGTAAAAAATCCTCTGGCTCCCAACTTGAGTTCTACATGGCCTTTTGGTTTCCATTTATGCTGGATTCGTTTTATCAGGTCTGGTCAGCAAATGCCAATTAATTTTCATATCATCACGTGATCCTTCATGTAGCTGTGGTATTTCTCCAATTTGTTTAGAGGTATTACAAATCTCGATTTCTCTGTTGCACATGGAAAATACTGCCCTCTACTTCTTGCCTGCAATCTAGCTCCAAGGGCATGGCCATTATTAGGGCCTTCTACTTCTAGGGAGCTTGGCTTCTTGTTGACTTTCCCACTTGACTCACTATTTGTTACATTCTGGTAGGAGCATATCTCCCCCCCTGAAGCTTGCATGTCTCTTCTTACTATCAGTTTTCTCTCATATCTAGTAGCTCCTCCTGTATTGTCAAGGTTTATGCACGTTTTTGAACCCTAGTTATTCTTCATCTTTTGCATAACCATGTTGACTTGGTAAAATAAAAAATAAAAAACTAAAAAAACTATTTATTTACCGTTATTATTAAAGGAAATGCATGTCATTTAACATAACCAACTATTGTTTTATGAAAGTTTATATGGAGACATAATTTTACTATTACCACTAGCTTTTGGGTTTTGGACTATTACCCTATTTTTTTTAGGATTTATGTAGGGGAACTTCATTTTGAATGTTAAATTCTTTTTGAGTACAAAAATTCATGAAAAATTTTCAACATTTGGTTTCTATTTACACTTGGTAACTCTGAAGTTAAAATTGATGTATGCTAAATGTTAACTAGTATAGATACATCTTAAGCGCGAATCTAGCAAGTGTTTAAAAGGATCAAATATTCTCTCTTTTTGCCTCTTTATGGTTATATATATACACCATGTGCAAATTTTCAGTCTAACTTGAACTTGCAATTGCAAAACCAAAAAATGTTAGATTTTAGACAAAATTGATCTAAAAATAAGCGTGCCATATATATATATATATATATATATATATATATATATATATATATATATATATGAATAGTTCAATTATCTGAAATATTTTAGACAAAGAGTGAAATATTTTTACCATATCTTCTTAATTCATTATAATATAAAAAATAACCAAGCCAATATAAGCCAAAATGTTGAGTGTGCAATACTTTATAACATTTTTAATTAAAAATAATCAAATGTGTACATTCGTTTTTGTTTTTAATTATATTATATTAATTCTTTTTTATAGATAATACTTTATTTTTATCTTAAAATGGCATGTGCCAACTTGAGGTTGAGCACAAAAGGAATTACACAAATCGGGGAGCAATACTAGGGGAGAAATACCATACAAGGTGGGTTCATCTTGTGGGATATATATTAAGCAAAAAATGACATAATATATTGAGAATATAGTGGGGCTAAAGGGTTTTTATATTGGCATATATAAAAAATGGAACTCAAATGTAATGAAAAAATATAAATGGGTATCAAAAATGTTAATAAAAAAATGGGTACCTACAATATTTAGTGAAACTAGGGTTTTTAAAATTGGGAAGGTATATTGCATTCGTATTGCTAGGGGGTTAAATAATGTAATTTTTAGAGGTATTTTCCAATATGTAGTCAAATTAAGGGTAATTTTTAGTATGCCATGAACACACATGATATGTTAGAGGTTAATTAAGTCAAGCCCTCATGTGCACATCTCCCTCATACTAATTTTCCCAATAACTAATCTAGCAAGCAAAGTGAGAGTTATTTATGTTTTATAATATTTATAATTAAAACTAACCAAATATATATACTTATACAGAAGGAATTACACTTCTTCCTCATACCAAACTAAAGAATGTGCTACTAGGGCCAATAAGATATATATATATATATATATACACACACACACACACACATATATATATATATATATATATATATATATATATATATATATATATATAGATATATATATACATATATATATATATACATATATATATATATACATATATATATATATATATACATATATATATATACATATATATATATATATATATATATATATAGATATATATATATGACATTTTTTGACATATTTTTTTGGTACCTAAAGGAAATTACAGTATAATAAATTGAATTAAATTTATTTATTATGTTTATTATTTTCTTTAAGGAGCTAACATTATATTTCATTATTACTATTTCTTAATGTACTCTTTTATTTAACAAGGTATTACAACAGTTTCCTCATATTTTCACTATTATAATATTATTGCTAATATTATTAGTTATTATAACTTTATTATCAAGTTTAGGACCATTAATAGTTGGTTGAGGGAAATTAAATGTAATATCAAACTTAAGTAATGATGTCCCTTATTCCATACCCTTTTGGCATATGAATGATAAGTTAGAATAGTGTATACCCTTTTGGCATATAGATTTATAAGCTAGAATCATGTTTGGTAGATGTAGTTCCCCCAACACATAGAGTCTAATAATAACTCTTCACCTTTATGTTGACTGTATTATTCTTTTGGCAAGGAGTCAATACAATATTGGAAAAACTAAGAATCCTAAAATATTTCTACTCCAAAATGGATATGACTTAATTGTTAGAAATTTTAAATGGAGAGATATAAAAAATTACATATATTTACTAAGAGGAAAAACTTAAAACCAAGAACATTATCAATATGCAAACATTAACATGGTTCGTAGAAGATTTATCGATGGAACTATGCATTGACTTAATTGTTAGAAATTTTAAATGGAGAGATATAAAAAAATTACATAGATTTACTAACAGGATAAACTTAAAACCAAGAACAATACATACTCCAACATTAACATAGTTGATATAATATTCTTGGATGGAACTATATATTGGTTAGCCATTTCCTATGTTTCAGGTGGACATTCCACCAAACATCAGGGACCAGAGAGTAATATTTGGTACCTGACGATGGGTGGAGTGTTCACCCAAAAATTAGACATGATTAAAGATCCAATACATAGTTTGATACAGAAATATTCTACAAATATGAACAACTATGAAAAAATTCACACTCTTATTAATCCAATTTTTATCTATGAAAAAATTCAGCATAACAGAATTCCATTAGATCCATTGTTCGAGGCCACCCAAGTGAGTCTTCACTTCTAAGATCCCTTGGCCTACATTTCAATGAAGTCTTTCAATCCGTTTAAAGACTCCATCAGACGAATTCCATGGCAAAATTATCATTGGAAACCAAAAGCCATGGGCCCAAAAAAACTATTGTTAATATGGTTAACTTTGACTCTATTTTTAAGTCATGCTTATGTAACATACCCCTATTAAACCTTGACTTGGGGTTTCGTTAATTAATTCTAATGAAACTTGCAAAGTGAGTCAGCCCCACTTACTTTGGGCCTTACCCCCTTCAAAGTTTTTAGCTAGGGTATATGTTAACCTTTAGTTCCCCCTATCACCTACATTTAACCTAGGCTTTACTCCCAATTACCCAAGGGTATGTATTCCTTAACAGGTCTTACAACAATATGCCCATTTACATGAAACAAAACTTTGACTCCATTATAATATTTTTCTTTTTGTTGTTGTTGTTGTAATATTAGCACATCCTCTTGCGTTCACACACTGGCCCATTTTCTTCAGCTATTCTTTACATTAACCCACACATTTTTGTCTTTAGGTGGGATGATGACAATTCCATTATTTGGCTCAGAGGAGACACTTTCTTCCAAGACTCTCTTACACTATAGCATGCAACCACTTTACGATCCTCCTCACACAAGCCAACTACCTTCTCCTATGCCAATCATAGTTATTTGCACATTACCTTCTCCTATGCCAATCTTAGTCATTTTCACATGTTTTTTTGGAGCTTTTAAGAGGTTGAAGGATCCTTCTCACTCTACTACCTTTCAATCACAACATATAGTGCCCCCTGAGATGCCCTTGATAACACACAATTGAACACAAGTGGCTTGAGCCTGTTAGAAGATTCCCTTGAGCCTTTGATCCTTCAAATCTTGATTATCTATGTGGACGTTTAGCTAGATGTGTCTGTGGATATATATAAAAAAAGTTATGGAGATTTAATGATAGGAAAAACTTAAAACCAATAACTTTATCAACATGCAAACATTAACACAATTTTTTATCCTAGGAAAATCCTAATTCCAACGAAAATCCGTGGCTAACAAAATTTCATTAGATCCCTTGGCCAAAATCATAGCCAAGCATGGCTCAGTGAGCATTCACTACTCACATCCCTTAGATTACATTACAATGAAGTCTTCTTATCATTTTAAAGGCTCCATCATATGAATTATATGAGCAACTTAGAAAGCATAACCAAAAAAACCATGGGCCCAACACCACTATTGTCAACCTAGTCAACTTTGAATCTATATCCAATTAAAATTTACCTAACATTAATATTTACAAAGCTAATTCATGAAAATTAAATCCAAAGCAATTATGTATGATACTATCATATCTTAAAAAAATTACTTGGAGGAAATTCCTTCATACAAATATCATGGAACCGATATCCATCACATGCTCAGTTGGAAATATAGAATTGAGAAAAGGAGAAAAAAATACTATATGATTAAAAACAATTGTAAATTGGTAGATATTTTGATATGGGATAAAAAGAAAATCATATTTTCTATTCCCATCGATCCTGTTATTTTATATGGATATGAGGCTTTCGATTGCAATACCTCCAAAGAGTCGTTAAGGAATATAGAACAAATATAAAAACAATTGTAACCTACAATGTCAAGCTTAGAGGAAATACTCCATGTTTTGTCTTCATGATACAAGAAAACCTTCCCCCCATTGAAATCATGGGTATGATTAGGTATGTTATGTATAAAAATAAATTAAACAACAGAGAAGCAAAGAGGTTTCCTAAAATTGCTTCTAACTCTAGCCAAAATCATCATATTTAGCTTAAGAAAAGATGGTATAAGAATGCCTAGTCTGGATAAGGATTTCTAGCCTTGGCTATACCATTGGGGGCTAAAAAAAGGGAACATTTTGTGGATTAAGAATAATATTAAAAATATTATTACTTCAAAATTTAAGGAGACGCTAAAGGATGCTAAAGAGTTAAAGGGGAGAAGGAAACTAAAATATTATAAAAGTGTGATCAACCCCAATCTCAAAAATCAAAAAAATCTCTATGAATTCATTAATGTTAACAAGAAATTAACATTATAGTAAGAAAAAATTATCATAACGAAATTGGGCGTTGGCTGATTCCCAAAATGACATCGGATGAAAGAGTTTTTTACTCTCGTGAGACTAATGGAATTGAAGATGGAAAGCACTTTCTCTTGATTGTCTATCTTATAGTCACATTTGATCTAATTTTCAAAATATTTCTAGTTGTACCAGCCTTCTTGTCCTTTTAGTTCAATCAAACTAGTGATTTTGGAATGCTTCTCTTGATGCTTTTTTAACGTAGAAAAAAAATACTAAAGAGTTTCCAATAATCTTTTACCTACTTAAAGGTTGATAAATCATATTTATCTTAGTAGGCGTTAATCATGATTATAATATATAGCTATATTCTATGTTTTTTTTAGTTTTTTATTTCAACTTGTAACTTTTTAAGATTTTTATTATTGATTTTTTTTTTTAATATAATTCTTTCAAATTGTCTAATATCATGATAAATAAATGAATATAATATCAATGAATCTATAGTATTGACTAGAGAGATTGAGATATTTGCTTCTATGTCTTTATTCTTTAGAATCATTTTTTGTTTTTCTTTGTTACTTAATGTGAGTCTCTAGATGATTGGTAAGTCTACCCTGTAGGTTGAGTAATCACGATCCAGAAACATCTAAGCTATCCAAATCATAAAGATCACACCTAGCCTAAATCACACTAGCCCTTAACATAGTTCGATTTTTGCGCATTAAATTTAAAAGCTATGACCTTTTCACCATAAAACACTTTAACATAATGCATTATGACCATTTATTCTATACCCTCCCTCACCTTGAATTTTCTAATAAAAACCAATCCATATATTAGATGGAGAAACAATTTCATCAATAAATAAATATTTTAAATGTAGCCTCAACACGTTTTAGAATAGTATAACCTAACCTACTGAAAACAATAACCCCGCACCCGTTTTGACGATATAACGATAAAACATTTCAACTATTTAACACAATCCCTTAATCTCGATTAAGTACATGTGCAATCTACACCTGATTAGTTCAAATCTAAGCATGGGTCCCACACTGAGAATAAAATGAATGGTTCAAACCCTAAGAATGTGTTCCAACCTATGTTACACAATCCTGATTACAAAATTTTATAAATAAGCAAATCCATCTTCTACCGAAACACAAAACCTGACCCAACATAGAATCAAGCTAACTATTATATATATATGACAGACATTCCTGACATGATGCCCTGAAATATCCAAAAGTAATATTTATTTTGTTTGTAGAATACACACGGGACATCCAACAGTAGTATTTATTTAGCCTGTAAACTGCGTACAGGCTGCTTGCCTAATACAGCACGAAAAACATATGGTTCAAAAGTAGATAATAGACTATGGAAAATATGTAGAGCGTCCCATCAATGACTCAGCCAAATGTTTTGCAGGGCCGGTTGATGAAACCCAAACGATTCTTCTCTTTATCATACAATATATAGAAATTGTTCTGCTGAATGTTTCCTATGATGACAGCGGGTCCATTAGCAGCACTGCCACCATAATCCACTGCCAGGCAGACTGCACCAGAACTGACAGCCTTGAAACTATTCTCTTCAGGAAGTACCATGTCTGAGCCACCCTTGAAATGGAATACAAATTTAGGCCACCGAATATTCTTTAAACCAGACACATTGTAACACAATACCAAGTCACTATCGGCTTCATCTATAGGAGATCTTGGATATCCAATCTGAGAAGCAAATGCATCTAGAGTCTGGTTATAGATTGGTTCGGGAAAGACAGTGTTATCAGAGCCTGAATCTATTATGGTTCCACCATTGCCTTGGCTGTCAAATGACAACAAATTGGAGGGCAGTGTCAAGCGCTTTCCACCAATGCTCACTGCTTGGAGGTCAAGGTAATAGGAAGAGAAAAACAAAGGGTCTACTGGGTTAAAGAGAAGGGGAGTGTAAGTCAAAGGGAGATCCCTGGGAACCGCCTTGTTACCCAGCACTATTTTGCTGCTGTTGCTTCGATAGTCAAGGCAATACGCAAATTTATCACCAATAAGAGGAGCAAGCTGGGAAGGCATAGACAGTCCTCCTCTAGCAAATCCTGCAATACCAGCAACCCCGAACGAAACCACTGAACATCCAATTGCGAACCGCTTTATTTCTCGGCTTCCTCCGTCTTCCAGTGGCAAAGTCAAGGTGTCACTCAGTAGACGCCCCGTCGCGTTTCCCGTGCCATAGGTCAGTTTAAAATGTGGACAAATCCGCGAGCACTTCTGGAAGCTTTCGATGCAGCCCTCATTCTCGCACAGATCTCTGCACTTGGGATCTGCACACTTCACAGGCACATGAGAGGATGACTTTCTTGGAAGAAAAACCGTTCTGTATCCTTTGCAGTTGTTACATGTATAACTTGGGGTGCAGGGTGCCCACACCACATCACTGCCCGTGTCCATTAGGAGCAATACATCCTGTGCAGGAGTACCCACCGATAATTTGATATAATACTCGACGAAGTCGCTGGGATAGTAGAGAGGCTCCTCCACTGTGATCTTCTTTATAGACCCGCTCTTCATCCTCATCTTCATGTGGAGTGTCATGGAGACTCCATTCATTTCATGCTTATTCTCTTGAGACAATGTTGCAGAGAGCTGCAGTGGGAGGATAATCAAGAACATCAGCTTTAGCTGGGAGGCCACCATGGTGCGAATTCTTAGGGAAAGGCAACCGGGGAAGAATGGGATTGAAGTGGGCATTGTTGAGTGTTCAATATTAATAGGCACGTTGGAAATTACATAGGGTAAATACTCAGATAATGTGTCTAACGGCGATGATACCAATTGGCCAAATGAAGTGAAGGTGAAGTGTAAACTTTAAAGTAAAGCTGATGGTGACTGGTCTATGGATATATACTTCTTGTCCGCCACAAAGTAGGCATTGGATTCCACTATCCTCGGTCTGAGCCAATGCAGGATATCAATCATTTGAACAGCTATAATTGATTCATTTAAAAGGTTAGTTGGATAATAGTGTTAAAATATTTTATTTACTTCGTTAGGATTTTAATTTAATCTAAATCTATATTAAAAAAAAAATACAAATGGAGAATGTGTTTAGATATTGCTAAATTTAACTGTGCATTCCACGTGTTAAATTTAGCTTTCTCGGAAAAAAAACGGTTAAAAAAAGTTTTGTTTATAAAATTTGTACTTAAAAATATCTACCTAATAAATATTAAAATATTTTATATTTGGAATATCAATTAGAGATTGATATTCTTTTATCAAATGTATAAAAGAGATTCTAATTTTAATATTCAATTTTCAAATTGATAAGGTTAAAATATTTTATATTTGGAATATCAATTAGAGATTGATATTCTTTTATCAAATGTATAAAAGAGATTCTAATTTTAATATCTAAATTTTAATATTCAATTTTCAAATTGATAAGGTTTTAATTAGAGGATAAGGTTTTAATCATAGGTTCAAATTATTAAAAAATGTCAAACCCTATTTTGATAATATATCATTTTTTCTTTTTATTGTAAATATGTTTTAGCTACCAGAATAATGTAAAACCCTATTGTGATAATATGTCATTCTTCTTTCTTGTAAATATCTTTTAGGTACCACAGTATATATTTTATTAGAGCCTTAGTTTCCATGTAAAGGATGTTCTAATGGAAAAAAGTGTATAATAAGTTTCTATTGAAGATAACTGGTCAAATTACAACATTTTTTTTGGACATACGTTTTTGTTACTAAATGTCAACTATGTGGAAAGCCTTTTAAACAAGTTTAGAATCATTATAGTTTCAATGACTTTAAATGTCTTTAACAATGTAAATTGTAAGAACATGTGTGCAAATGTATGGCCATGAAAGCTAACTTCAACAAGTCATAAAAGATGTAAAATGAGTATTCTACTAAGTTTATATTTAGTAATATGTTATATCACTTCCACATTTATAAAAACATACTTTCATATTGAGTTGAAGAACTTATTATTAAGCACTAAATATATATTTAGTAATATGTTATATCACTTCGAAATTTATAAAGACATATTTTCATATTGAGTTTTGTTGGGTTATGTTATATTCTTTACATGTAGTTAATAGGGGGTTTGAGGGGTACCCGTAACCCCACTTTATGGGGTCCGGGGTAGTGCCCCAGAAAATTTTGATTTTGGACCCTATGTTAAGTTGGGCGGACCCACCTATGGTTTTGTACCTGATTTTTGCACATGTTTTTTTTTGACGCGATGGTTTTTCGGTCCATGGTATTGGATGTGATGGTTTTCGGTCCATGGTATTGGATGCTTTGGCATGTATAAATATGTATTATAACATTGAAAGGAACATTTTGAAAAATCAAGCTGGTAGTCCCGGTTTTGGGATCTAGGGGAAAATCTCTATGTATATGGGTTTTATGTGCTATGATCTCACATTGTTTAATTTCTGTGTTTTAGAATTCATATGCAGGTAATTTCTGTACAGGGTTAAAACCTACATTTGGTATCAGAGGTATTTTTGGCTTCAAGGGGGTGCCTTTGTTGCTGAGGGCTTTCGCTCGGGCCTGTGGTAGACCCTGTTCAGTGGGAGATCTGCGAGATCGATTTTGGTGGTGAAAGAAGATGGCGAGCGGTGGAAAGATAAAGATCGAGAAATGTAATGGTTAGAGTTTTGAGTTGTGGAAACTCAAGATGGATAATCTGTTGGTGGATAAAGATTAGTGGATCATGGTAGATCGAGGTACTAAACCAATGGGAGTAACCAATGAAGAATGGAAGAAGTTGGATCAGAAGGCAAAGAGCACAATACGATTGTGTGTCTCAGATTTAGTATTGCTGAATGTATCAGGGGAAGCTACGACAAAGGCTTTGTGGGACAAGTTAGGGACTTTGCACCAATCTAAGTCTCTGGTGAATAAGTTGTTCCTGCGGAAAAAGTTGTATAACCTGAGGATGAAAGATGGAGACTCAATGACAGAGCATTTGAATGCATTTAATACTGTGGTAAGTCAGTTAGCATCTATTGATATTAAAATTTTAGATGAAGATAAGTGCATCAGTTGTTGTTTTCTCTACCAGAGTCATGGGATAGTCTGGTTATTGCAATAGGTAGCAATGCAACTGCCTTGAATTTTGATGAAATAGTCTCATCCTTGCTGATGGAGGAGATGAGACGGAAAAATATGGAGAGCCAAAATGGTGATGCCTTGTCTGTACGAGGGCGGACCCAGAACAGAAACAAAAATAAGTCATCAAGTGGGAGATCTAAATCTAAAGGGAGATCTAAATCTCTAGTAAAACCTGTGAAGGTGGTGTGCTAGAAATGTGGAAAGGAAGGGCACTACAAAGGGACTGTAAATCTAAATCTCCTGACAAAGGAAAAAGATCTGATGATACTCCTTCTATAGAGGCGAAAACCACCTCAGATGAAGGTGAGGATGTGTACTTGGCTTCTTCAAGTACAAATGTAGATCATGAGGCATGGTTGATTGACTCAAGTGCATCCTTTCACTTCACTCCCCATAGAGAGTGGTTTTGTGAGTGTGAGAAATATGATGGTGGTGATTTCTTCTTGGGGGATGATAGGAAGGCTAGAATCATTGTTCGCGGAAAAGTAAAGTTGAAGTGGCAAGGTGGAAAGGTCAAAACACTTCCAGGTCTTCTACATATTCCTGCATTGGCTAGAAATTTGATTTCTGTAAGAAAGTTGGATGATGCAGGTGTAAAAATAGTGTTCAAGAAGGATACCTGCAAGAAGGTTCGGGAGCACTAGTATTGATGCGGGAAGTTCAGACTAGAACTCTGTACAAGCTGCAAGGCAACACTATTGTTGATGGGTGCAACAGTTTTGTGGTTCCTGAAAGTGGAGCAGAAAATCTAGTCGTCTCTAGAGAGAGGACCATGCTGTGGCATCAAAGGCTTAGACATATTGGAGAGAAGAGCCTATGAGTACTTCATGGTAAAGAAATGGTAGAAGGTATGAGTAAAAACTCTTTGGATTTTCATATCTGTGAAAATTGTGTATATGGGAAGCAGAATCGGGTGAGTTTCCCCTTTAGAAATAAGAGGGTGAAACAGATATTAGAGCTTGTGCACAGTGATGTGTTTGGACCTGTGAAGGCTCCATCACTGGGTAAGTTTGTGTACTATGTATCATTTATAGATGACTTCTCAAGGAATACATGGATATATTTCCTTAAGAAGAAATCTGAAGTACTTGACAGGTTCAAAGAATTCAAGGCTCTGGTGGAAAACCAGACAGAGAAGAAGATAAAGGTGCTGAGGACAGATAACGGTGGAGAGTTTTGCAGTAAGGAATTTGAATAATTCTGTAAGAAGTGTGGTATAGCATGGCAGAAGACTACTCCATATACACCTCAACAAAATGGAGTTGCAGAAAGAATGAATAAGATGTTGATGGAAAGGGCAAGAAGCATGCTCGGTGGTGCTAGGTTAGGACAAGAATTTTGCGCAGAGGCGATGGATACTGCATGTTATCTGGTCAACAGGTCACCTTCATCAGCGTTGGAGGATAAGACTCTACAAGAGGTATGGACTGGTAAGAAACCCTCTCTTTTACATCTAAGGGTATTTGGATGTGATGCATATGTACATGTTGGAAATGAAAATCGAACCAAGTTGGATAGTAAATTTTAAAAGTGCATCTTTATTGGGTATACAGATGGTTTGAAGGGTTATAAGCTTTGGAACCCAGTAACAAGGAAGGTTGTGTACAACCGAGATGTGGTGTTCATAAAGGTGAAAGATGTTATTAAACATGAAGTCCAACCAAAGGAACTTCAGAAAATAGAGTTTGAGCTAAACGAGGAAGAATCAGACTCTACAGCAGAGGAGGAATTAGAAGATGAAGAGCCACAAACTCCAGGTGTAAGAAGATCAGTTAGAGAAAGAAGGCAACCAGAAAGGTATAGTCCATCTACTTTCTATTCAAATTTTGCTTTATCTGTTACTGATGATGATCCTAGAACTATGAAAAAAGCAGTGGATTGAGAGGATGGAAACTCTAGAAAGAGGCCATGGTTGATGAAATGGCATCTTTGCACAAAAATGAGGCTTGGGATCTGGTGGAGTTGCCAACTGGAAGGAAACCCATTGGCAGAAAATGGGTGTTTAGAAAGAAGACAAATGCAGAAGGAAAAGTGGAGAAATACAAAGCTCGGTTGGTAGAAAAAGGTTATTCCCAGCTGCCGGGAATTGATTTTGGTGATATTTTTTCTCCTGTTGCCAAGGTAACTTCTATTAGATTGCTTTTATCTTTTGTTGTTGCTTTTGATTTTGAGGTAGAACAGATGGATGTGAAGACAACTTTTCTTCACGGGGATCTAGAAGAGGAGATCTACATGAAACAACTTGAAGGCTTTGCGGTGAAGGGTAAGAAAGAACTTGTATGCAAGTTAAAGAAGTCTTTGTATGGGTTAAAACAATCACCAATGATGTGGTATCAGAAATTTGATACATTTATACGGGCACTTGGCTTCGCCAGAAGCAAAGCAGATCACTGTGTGTATTTTAAATTAATTGGTAACCGTGTTATTTATCTGGTTTTGTATGTGGATGATATGTTGGTGGTTGGAAATGACAAAGAAATTATCCAAGATTTGAAGACCCAATTGTCCTTCAAATTTGACATGAAAGATCTTGGTGCTACAAACTATATTTTTGGCATGGAAATTAAAAGTGATCGAACAAAGAAGAAGCTCTGGTTAAACTAGAGGAAGTATGTCGAGCCAATATTGCAGAGGTTTAACATGCAAGATAGTAAACCGGTGAAGGTTCCTATTCCTGTAGGTGTCAAGTTATCTGTTGAATAGTGTCCCAGGACACAAGAAGAAGAAGAGGACATGTCCTGTGTTACATATGCAAGTGTAGTCAGTAGCCTCATGTATGCAATGGTCTGTACTAGACTAGACATTGCGCTAGGAGTATTGAGCAGGTTTATGTCAAAACCAGGGAAGGAGCACTAGACAGCAGTGAAGCGGGTTTTCAGGTATTTGCATGGCACTAGTGATTATGGTTTGTGCTATCAAGGAAGATCAGGATTGGACAAAATGTTGGATATTCATGGCTTTGTTGATGCAGACTGGACTGGAGGTCTGGATCAGAGAAGATCTACAAGTGGGTATGTGTTTAACCTATTTGGAGGTGTAGTCAGTTGGATGAGTAAGAAACAATCTATAGTGGCACTATCAACTATAGAGGCAGAATACATGGTAGCCACTCATGCAAGCAAGGAAGCAGTTTGGTTGCAAAGATTGTGTTCAAGAATTGGGTTAGTACACGAAGCTATAAGGATAGACTGTGATAGCCAAAGTGCAATTTTCTTGGCAAAGAACCCTGCATATCATTCAAAGACAAAGCACATTGATGCTCAATATCACTTTTTGAGGGATATGATAGAAGACAAAAAGGTGTTGTTGGTAAAGGTGGACACTTTGAAGAATACTATAGATGCATTGACAAAATCTGTGAGCTCTGAGAAGTTCTCTTGGTGTAGAGAGACAATGGGAATTTTAGGGCTAGGAAAATGACTAAGCTCTCTTGTGGCCCCCTGTCGAAAGAAAACAGCAAGTGGGAGAATATTGGGTTGTGTTATATTCTTTCCATGTAGTTAACAGGGGGATTGAGGGGTACCCGCAACCCCACTTTATGGGGTCTGGGGCAGCGTCCCAGAAAATTTTGATTTTGGACCCCATGTTAGGTTGGGCGGACCCACCTGTGGTTTTGTGCATGAATTTTGTACATGTTTTTTTGGACACGATGGTTTTTCAGCCCATGGTATTGGATGCGATGGTTTTCGTTCCATGGTATTGGATGCTTCAGCATGTATAAATATGTATTATAACATTGAAAGGAACATAATGAAAAATCAAGCTGGTAGTCCCGGTTTTGGGATGTAGGGGAAAATCTCTATGTATGTGTTTTATGTGTTATGATCTCGCATTGTTTAATTTCTGTGTTTTACAATTTGTATGTAGGTAATTTCTATACGGGGTTAAAACCTACAAGTTCAAGAACTTATTAATAAGCACTAAATATTTAGTATTGTAAAAATGATTGTCTTTTATTTGCAATTATACATAATGATCCTGAGTTGGTAAATAATAATAATTTTTTTATTTCATCTATCTTTTAGGATGAGTTAATTTAATTTCCATCCAAGTTTAAAAAGATTTTACAGTTCCTTAATGAGTTATATCACTTCGAAATTTATAAAGACATACTTTCATAATGAGTTTAAAAACTTATTAATAAGCACTAAATATTTAATATTGTAAAAATGATTGTCTTTTATTTGCAATTATACATAATGATCCTAAGTTGGTAAATAATAATAATTTTTTTTATTTCATCTATCTTTTAGGATGAGTTAATTTAATTTCCATCCAAGTTTAAAAAGATTTTACAATTCCTCAATGAGAGATTAGATATTTTGTGGAATTTATTTTTAATTTTTATTTTCAATCTAATTTAAATGTTTTGTCTTTATAATAGTCACATGATTGATAAATTGTTGATGATATTTTATTGGATAGATTGTCACAACAAATTTGTTAAAATTTTATTGAAATCCAAAATTGATAAGTATCATGGTTAATTTTTCCTTAGATTTCTAGATTATTAAGTTATTATGTTTTTCTTATGCATGCAAAATATAAAAATATGGACGATAAAGAACATACAAAAAAATTACTCACAAACTATATGAAACCAAGATATAATTTGAAAAATCCTTTCAAGAGAAAACCGAGGGAGAAGTTGAGGCTACTCTGCTCTCTCTTTCTTTAAATGGAAAATAGTTCAAATAAAAAGCAGTGATACATGTGGCCCATGGGCTACTGGAGAATACAAGCCATATTTGTTCTACCATCTCTACCTCTGCTCTCAATCTTTTTACTGAGCTATGGAAAAAATTCACTAGAATAGAGTTGAACCACTTTTCATCTTAGTGGCACAATTATAATACAACTCAATAGTCAACGAGGGGTTAAATGTAATCCATTCAACGCTTAATTGACTGAGGTGGATCTCTAGACACAAGTGGCATGGAAAAGGCTCAAAAGTCAAAGTGGTGCAATGATGATTAACTTGACATCAGATTGAAGTGCTCATCGCCCTGATTCCAACGGTATGAACGACACTCCAATCCGAGTCCGGATGAGGAAGATAGAGGCAGTGAAAGTTGGGTTGACTTTAGTTGACTAGGCAGGATTAATGAAGACACAAATTGGACTTTTTCTGATAGATGGAATCAGGCCAACTCTGGCCAGATTTTGGGTGAAATTGTTTCCTAGTTAAAATCACTCCTTTGGTCAAAATCGAGATTTTCAAAAATGGCCACGTTGTCTTTTTTATAACAAAAAATTATTAGAAAAAGGGTGGCGGGCCACCAACCATGCCACCCCAAACCTTATCACAACAATGAATTAATGGAGGGGCGGGCCACTACCCCTGCCCCTCCCCCCCATACTATGGAACTACCATAACTCCGTGCTGAAGAATGGGTGGGCCGGCCCTTGGGGCACGGACCCAACCCCATTAAAACAAACACATGCATGGGAAAGTTGGGTCGTCTCTTAGGGCACAAACCCAACCTCAACCCTCCACCTTAGTAAGAGTACAACACGATGGTAGGTGGAGTGGGTGGGTTGCCCAAGGCAGGCCTAGTTCGAACCAATTTTTAAAAATAACATTTTGTTGTATAAAAAAAGGAGTAGGTGGGGTTTGATTGATCGACCTCCTCCATAATAAATGGATCCATAATCACTCTGCCCAATGGAGTCCTTGTGAAGTTTGCCAACCTATTGTTTGTTTAAAACCCATTTCATCAGTACGACCAAGCAGAGCAGGGAGCACACATAGTTCGAGGCAGATTTTGCAGCTGGGCCAATTTTTCACTTTATCAGATTTTGACAAATTTTATATGGTTTCAACATTTCTTGACGCCATGAACGCAATGGCACTATCCATTTCTCCATTAGAGTTCTCCATTTTCGGCCATTTTTTAGTATGGAGGTATAAAACTCCTTTTTTGTAACTTATGCTTGTACTTTTCTTTATCACGCCACTTAATGAATGAAGGCCTCCCCATTAATTGAGAAGGGCCTGGAGATGTATTCCAAGTCAGACAAACTCCTTTATCAAGTTTCTTGTCTTCTTTCATGCTTTATGGGTTTCTCCTCTTCTCTCATGTGCACATTAAATTTCTATGTTTAAGCTACAATTTAAGAATGTAATTCTTTAATACATCTATATGAAAAAGATCTTGGATCAAGTGGTATCAAAGCACGTCTTTTTAGATGTGAATTGCATGTTTGTATGCTAATAAGAAACAGGCTCGAAAGAGGTGAAGGGAAACTAAATTCTTTTGATCCTGAAGCGGGGCATCCACTTTGAAGGAGAAACATGGCAAATGAAGAGGCTCATTATGAAGAGGAGCTCAATTTCCAAAAAAAATTCTATACAATGGTAGAAAATGTTGTTCAGTTGCTTTCAAGGCTAGAGAAAGCATAAGAGAAAAAGGCAAAAGAATGAGGTTCAGTGCATGGAAATGGTGAAGAAGAACCCCCTCCTTCTCCTTCCATGAGTGAATTTTCTTCTTCCTCTTATCACCATCATCATAGAAATTTAATGGATGCATCTAAGAAACCTTTCTTTAAATTAGATGTCAAATTTGATCTTCCCATGTTTAACGGTGAAAGTAATGTAGAAAAGATTAATAACTGGATTAGGAAAATTGAAATATACTGCAGGACTTAGCAGATTGAAGAGGACGAGGCAAAGATTCAGTTGGCCTCTCTTCGGCTGAGTAGCATCGCTCTCGTTTGGTGGGAGAGCAAACTGCGAAGCAGTAAGAGTGTGGGTAATCTTCTTTCCTCATGGCCTAGTTTCATTTCTGTATTGAAGGAACAATTTTATTCCTTGGGTTATAAGCAAAAAGCCTTAATGTATTGGCAATACTTAAGGTGAGGTAGAGGTTAGGATGTTCAAAGGTTTACAGAGGAATTTAGAAAACAAGCACTTAATTTGGGCATTGCACTTGACTCACCTGAAGTAGTAACTAAGTATATTGGATCATGACATAGTTACCTTAGACATTCATTATTATTGTTTGAACCAACTACTGTTGACTTGGCCAGTGTAAAGTCCATCCATCTTGAGAACAGGGGAAAAAATGAAAGAGATGATCATTTCAAGAAACCACCTTTCAAACCTCAAAATGGAAAACCCAAAGTGAAAGGAAAAGGAAAGGAGAAGAGGACAACATCAACCAAGAAAGATGAAGGAGAAAGAACTTATTGCAGTCACTAAAAAAAGGAAGGCCATGATGACGATCATTGTTGGAAAATCTACCTAGAAAAGAGACCAAAGAAGTATGGAGGAAAGGCCAGCAGAAAACAGTGGCAATTGTGAAGCAAGACCTTGGATGTGATTCCGGAGATGAAGCATTGGTCACAACAGCGGGAAAAGAAGGTACTCTTACACCTCATGTTAATTATGAATCACATGAAGGCACTACTTCAACAAATGAGTCTCTTCCTAATGAATGAAAGAGAATTGAGCTATTTCATATTAGAGTTATCATAAATCATAAAAAAGTGGAAACTCTATTTGATACCAAATCCCAAGAAAACTTAATTTCAGAGTCCTTGGTAAAGAAACTAGGCTTGGAAACCAAACCACATCCAAAACCTTACCCGCTTGGATGGATACATGACAAATCAAAATTAAATGTAACTAAGCAGTGCAAGGTTCAATTTGTGATTGCTATTAAGTTAGTGGATGAGGTAAAACTTGATGTGATACCATTGGATATCTGTGACATGGTGGTAGGGAGTCCATATCTATATGATAGAAAGGCAATCTTCTTTCGCCATGAAAACAAATACCAAATCACAAAAGATGGGGTAGAATATATTGTAAGGGCTCATCAAACTAAAATCAATGCCAACCTTGTAAGTGCAGGGAAAATGAAGAGGTTGGTGAATTCCAGTAAGGGTTGCATGCTTATGATTGTAAGGGGAAAATATGTTGAATTCTCTGATGTTTTTCAGGGTTGTGATCATGTGCATAAAAAGGAATTGTGTGAATTAATTTCTAACTATGATGAGATGTTTTGGGAACCAAGGGGATTACCTTCGAAGAGGGAAATCCAACATGAGATCCATTTGCAGCATGACACTCCTTTACCAAATATTGGCATGTATAGGATGTCGACCATTGAGATGGAGGAGATCAAAAAGCAGGTGCAAGAACAATTGAATGAAGGGGTCGTCAGACCGAGCACTTCTCCATGCGGCTCACCAATCATCTTAGTGTCGAAGATATATGGTACATGGAGGATGTACGTGGATTACCGAGCACGAAACAAAGTCATGGTGAAAAATCATTACGCTCTTCCTCGCATTGATGACATACTAGATCAGTGAAAGAATACTATCTATTTCACCAAATTGGATTTCCGTAGTGGTTATCACCAAGACCGAATTGCAGAGTAGGATGTGTGGAAAATTGCCTTCAAGACCAAACGGGGGTCGTTCAAATGGATGGTGATGGCATTCGGACTTTTCAATGCTCCAACCACTTTCATGAGGTTCATGAATGATCTCTTTAGGCCTTTCAATGATGAATTTGTTCTTGTATATCTAGATGATATTCTTATCTTGAGTAAAAGTTTGAATCAACATGTATGCCATGTGAAGAAAGTTCTTGATCTATTGAAAAAAGAAAAAATCTATGTAAAATTATCAAAGTGTGATTTTGGGAAAACCTCTTTGGTTTACCTAGGTCATATTGTTGGTCATGTTTAGCTAAAAGTTTATCGTTCTAAAGTTGAAGCAATTGTAAATTAGCCTACGCCTACTAGTGTAACTGAGGTTCACAACTTTTTGGGTGCAGTACAATACTAGAGGATATTTATTTCCAATTTCTCTATTATTGCAGCACCTTTACACACATTGACAAGTGTAAAGCAAGTCTTTCAAATGGGGAGGAAAGTAGCAAAAGTCCTTTGAAACATTGAAAGAAAAGATCAACGCTGCATCAATCTTTGCCTTACTAGATCTCTAACAGCCATTCAAGATCGATACAGATGCCAGCGAATATGCCATGGGAGCTGTACTGATGCAACAAAGGAAGATGATATGTTACCGTTCAGAGAAGTTCTCTCAAGCTATGATAAACTATCCCACTTATGACAAGGCATTATATGCCTTGCTCCAGAGTGCGAAAAAGTGGAAACACTACCTGATCGGCAAGGAGACCATCATCCATATGGATCATGAGCCCTCGCAGTATCTTCAGTCACAGACCAAGTTGCAATAATCTCATCATTTCAGGTGGATGGGTTTTCTTCAACAATTTCATCTAGTAATAAAGTATAAGAAGGGCACTAGCAACCAAGTGGCCGATATGCTATCTCTACCTCCAATTTTTGCTTCTGTTATTTTTCATAATGCTTAGTTATCTTTTGAAAGTTATGCTAAACAATATGCTAATGATGATGAATTTAAGGAGATTTATTGAAAACTAACCTGTGGTTCACAGGTGGAAAACTATCACTTGTAGGGGAAAATGTTGTATCACCTTGAAAAATTGTGCACACCCACAGGAGAAAGGGTACATGTAATCTGGGAAGCCCACAACTCCCTTGTATATGGTCATTTTGGTGTTGAAAAAACTTTGTGTCATGTACAACGATTTTGTTTTTGGCCTCATATGAATAACATTATGACTCGCTATGTAAAGGGATGTGTGATGTGTTCTGTTTCAAAGCCCTCTAATAGAAAACTTGGGCTCTACACACCACTCCATATTCCGAGTCATCCATGAGAAAGTGTGTCAATAGATTTTGTAGGAGCTTTACCTTTGTCTAGAAAAAGTCATGACTATTTGTATGTTGTCATTGACTGTTTTAGTGATATGTGCATTTTAATGCCTTGTAAAAAGCAGATCACTAGAGAATAGACTACTTATCTTTTGTTTCAGCATGTTTAGGTCCATTTTGGTTGCCCACATCAATTGTGTCAGATCGAAACACTCACTTTCTCAGAGAGTTTTGGACCAGCTTGTGGAAGATGATGGACACCAAGTTGAAAAGAAGCACGACATTTCATCCACAGACTGATGGACAGACAGAGGTTTTCAACCACACTGTCATACACTTGTTGTGAGGTTATGGTGGGAAACATCTTAAGTTATGGGATGAGCATCTTCCATATGTGTAGCATTCCTACAACTGAGAAGTGTAGTCATCTATGCATCATTCAACATTTGAGACATGTTTTGGCTACCTGCCAAAAGACCCTTTGGATATGGTCTTTGGAAAGGAAGATGACTCGAGTGGACATGATGACAGGGACAAAGCGTAGTGGTTTATTTAGCGGATCCAGTTGATTCACCAAACAGTACAGGAGCAGTTGGAGAAAAGTCAAGCCTAGTACAAGGCTCGACATGACAAACACCGAGTCGACCATCAATTTCAAGTGGGTGACAAGGTGTGGTTCCATATAAGCAAGGACATGATGAAAGGAGAAGGGAAGAAGTTGCAACCAATCTGGTATGGTCCATTCACCATCTTGGAGAAGATTGGAAACAATCACTTATGTCTCCATTTGCCGACATATATGCAAATGTACTCCATAGTGAATGCGGAAAGCTTAAAGTTGTATGAGACACCATTGACTATGGATGCTGAAGAGGTGGGCACAGTTCCTACAGTTGATGGTTTTTCACCAGAGTATCTCGATGAGCTACCTAAAGACATCATCCTTGACAGAAGAACCAAGACTTCACGACAGGGAGATGTGGAATACCTTCAAGTTGGTTTTAAGGGGATGCACCTTAGCAAGGCAAAATGGCTAGAAAAAGAAAGAGTGAGGGAACAATTCCCTCACTTTCCAATTGACTGATAAAGATTTTGGTTGTCCAATAGCTCCTCAGTGGGGAGGATTGATCCAAGTGGATCTTCAGACAATAATGGCATGGAAAAGGTTGAAAATTCAAAGTGGCGGAAAGACTATTAACTTGAGATGATATCGAAGTGCCTGTCACCCTGATTCCAATGGTATGAATGACACTCCAATCTGAGTTTGGATGAGGAAGATAGAGGTAGTCAAAGTTGCGTTGAATTTTGCTGACTCGGCAGGATTAATGAAGACACAAATTGGAATTTTTTCAACAGACAGAATTTGGCCAACTCTGGCCAGATTCCAGGAAAAATTGTCACCTAGTTAAAATGACTCCTTCGGTCAAAATCGAGATTTTAAAAAATGGCCACATTGTTTTTTTTATAACAAAAATTTATTAAAAAAGGGTGGCAGGCCACCAACCCAACCACCCCAAACCCTATCACAACAATGAATTAATAGAGGCATGGGCCACTACCCTCGGTGCCTTCCCCCCATAATACGGAACTGTCATAATTCTGCACTCAATATTGGGTGGGCCGGCCCTTGGGGCACAGACCCAACCCCATTAAAACAAACACATGCACGGGAAAGGCGGGTCGGCCCTTGCGGCATGGACCCAAACTCAACCCCTCACCTTCATAAGAATATGACTGGGTGGGTTGCCCAACGCAGGCCCAACCCAAACCAATTTTTAAAAATAACATTTTGCTGTGTAAAAAAAGGAGGCAGGATTTGACTGCCCAACCTCCTCCATAATAAATGGATTCATAACCACTCCACCCAATGGAGTCCTTGTGAAGTCCACCATCCTATTTTTATTTAAAACTCAGTTCATCAGTGCGCCCAAGCAGAGGAGGGAGTGCACATAGTTCGAGGCAGATTTTTGCAGGTGGGCCAAATTTTCACTTTGTCAGATTTTGACAAATTTTATATGGTTTCAACATCTCTTGATGTTGCGAATGCAATGGCACTATCCATTTCTCATCAAAGTTCTGCATTTTTGGCCATTTTTCAGTATGGAGGTATAAAACTCCTTTTTTATAACTGATGCTTGTATTCTTTTTTATCTTTCCACTTAATGAATGAAGGCCTCCCCATTGATGGAGTAGGGCCTAAAGACGTAGTCCAAGTCGGATGAACTCCGTTATCAAGTTTCTTGTCTTCTTTCATGTTTTATGTGTTTCTCCTTTTCCCTCATGTGCACATTAAATTTCTATGTCTAAGCTACAATTTATGCATGTAATTCTTTAATACATCTATAAGCAAAAGATCTTGGATCATTAATAGGAACTGCAAATCAAATCTTGTAGAGTCTTCTTGATCATCAACACATGGATAGTCCCTTTTCATTAGTAATTGGGTTAATGTGGCATTCTCAGAATCATGATGGACAAAACAGGAAGGTCAACTTATGTGTCACATAGTTTTTTCATACATACTCCATTTTTGGCTTTCTTATGTAATTGGAAATGTATCTAAGTGTAGAACAACAACAAGAGGTATCTCATAAGAATTAGTTTTTATAACCTAAAAAGATTAAATAAATGCCTCAAATTGACTTCAAAATATTTAAAATACCAATTCACTAAACTGAGACTTGCTGGTAAAATGGCCTAGTGACATGATTCCTCCAAATTTTCTACTTTGAAAGCATTAAGATGGATGAAAAATAATATAGTGATATAATCCAAATCATACACCCGATGATTATGGGAGGCTTTTTTTTCTTACTAAATTAGGTGAGAAATTATTTTCTCTACATTCTACCAAACTTGTTAGGTTCCTATACCAATAGGAGTCATAATTTTAAATACCTAAGGTTAGCCTTGTAATATTGTACATACCTTTGCTTTCTGCAAAGGTATGTATAATAATCAAAGGACAAAAAAGAATAAGGAAGCGTCAAAAAATTAAAATATATGAACCCCAAAAACAAAAGAGACCATGAAAGTGTCCAATTCAAAATGCCACTAATATGTACTTTTATGCATAATATTGATTGTCTACAGCTTGTTATTCATGCCACAATCCATGGAAATCAAACTGTTTAATATTGATTATAACATGCTTTGAATTTTTTGTTTATAGTTAGAGAATAAAATCTAACCAAATAGTTTAATCTTGGCAGATCATTAGATAGGTAGAGAAAATAAAAGGATCTCATCAATTTAATCTGAGCCCTTGGATGATATAAGGTTAGAATTAGATAGTCTACTTTGTAAAAGAGAGGGATTGATAAGGGTTTGCTAGCCTAAATGCACCCAAATAAAATGAAGAAAAAATGGTAGGGTGAGTAAATGGGTAAGTAGAAGAAAGGTTGGAGAAATATCAATTGACCACACAAAAGCACTTATGTCACGTTTAAATACATCTTTCAAATGTGCATAAGAAGTAAACAAAGCAAGGACAATGGTTTACAACTTGGTTTATCTAACATCCCCTCAGTCATTTCACCCCTGTACCTATTAATTTCCCATAAATAAGTTCTAAGTACTTAAATCCTTTAAGTCAAAGAGGCTGAGAGAATTTCTCTGACTTTTGGAGGTACTGGACCCTTGGCTTAATGACTTATGGACACAAGTGCTGGAATCCCCATCATAAAAATTCATCTCCCTTCATTTCCCCTCATTTCCCTAATAAAACCCCCTTTTCCTATGGTTAAACGCTTTTGCTAGGAACAGAAAAAACAACTCTGTGTAAATCGCTTTTCACCTAAAAAACCCACAAAAAACCTTTTATCCTAAATATTGAGTAAAGCATGCAAATATTACATGTTACACTATGCTTAAAGGATATTACTCACTCCACTCATTCACTTCATATTAATTTTTAGTTTTTATTATATAATCCCCAAAGTTCCATTATCCCGTATTAATTAATTCCTTTATATAAATAACCCAACCCCTAGTTTTGTTATAAACTATACACTTTACCCCATCTCCCGACAAAATTAATTAATCCCGACATTTAACCCCACCCGATTGCCTATCCTGTCATTAAGCAGCGCCCGATCTATGAACCCAAGGTTAATTCCTAAATTAATCCCAAACCACTGTGATTAGAAACTCCCCCCCACCAACTCTCGTTCATTTCCTCCGTGCATCTTCTCCGCTCGACTACCATCAGATCACAAGCGCCCAAATCTAACCGCCTATAGCCATATCGGCCGAACCCAATCACTGACCTTTACCCACTCGATAAGGAAGTTTTCCCTGACCCCCTGAATGCTACATGTCGCACTCTAAGGTAGATTAGGTGAACCCTCCTGAAAACCAACCTTGCCACAAAAGCGGTGTGATGGCCAAGAAAAACCACTTCCCCGCTTAACCGCAAAAACCGCCAACTGTTCATTCATAAATGAACTCGCCAAAAAAATTGTTTTTCTATAAAATGCTGTGAAGCCCTCTTTTCACCCTTTTCCCTCATTTTTCTCTGTAAACTCTGAAAACCTTCATGACTCTTGCAAACACCAAACTTGCCACAGACCTCCAAATTCGCTCTAGAAGACATTGCAGACAACACAACTGACCTCTCAGTCCGTACCAGAATCATACAAACCTCTACAGATTCCGTGAACCATCAACTTGAAGCCAATTTTCCAAATTCCAGGTATTTCACCATAAAATACCACTCCCCATTCAAAATTGGGAACATTTAGCTTGTCAAGTATTTTCATTAAGTAAAATCAATTGAAAATTAACTTAAATTTAAAAAACCTGCAACCAAAACCTCTGATAAGTTTCCAATTTCCATTTTAAACCTTTGAATAAACCCCAAGCGCCTATTTCAAATCCATAAGAACTGAATAATGGCTGCCCCTGTTGCCTTGGACGTTAAACCTATCACAACTCCCCATTTGGACCCCGACCACCTTCCCTTGGCTGACAAGGACTTCCAAATCAAATATACATCTACCCATGGCCACCTGCTTAAAATCCATTGATTAATTAGGGACAGATATGTCAACCATGCTTATGATATTGGCCTTTGGGAGTCAAATTTTCCAAAATAATAGTTCCCCCAAGTACATATCTTCCCAGAAATTGTCCATATCTGCCATGCATGCTACATCCAAAGTCATAGAACCATAATGTCTCATGACCAAAAGGTGTTGTTTACTATCACAGATGAATCCATTAATGAAATGTTACAACTCCAACGAGGGCCAAACCTAACTCCACTCTCAATTGGAGATTTTTTAGACTAATATTCCAAATTAGGTCCCTCTAAACTCACCCAGTTGTTCCAAGATTTCATTTTTGAGGAGCAACACATTCCCAGAAATCCCCCCCCCCCCCAATATCTTTATGCCATGTTCTCTGAAAGGGGAAAACAAATCATCACCTTGATATCATGTGTCCTAGGATGCTCCATTGATGAATTTGTTGATGAACTTGCCCTGGTTGTCATGTCAATCTACACCCCAAGACAGCCTCTTGCTGTTGTGTACAATTATGCTGAGTTCATAGCTAAGAGAATGCATGAACAGTTCACCAGCATGAACAATGAAAGAGTGTTAAAATACTCATTTTTCCTCTACCATAAGTTCTTATATTATCAACCAGACATATTTCCTTTTCCCCTCCAGAAGCTGGATACCAAAGGCTAGCCCAGGTCTGTCATTTTTTGGACCCCATTGTTCCATTAGTATGACTCACCATATACCTATTCAGATTTCATAGATTCTTTTGTTCATCCAGTCAAGACTATGCTGAAAGGAAGCCCTCCACCTAGGATAAGTCAAAAGATCAAAACGGTCCTGCAGTTGTCTAAAAAAACCAAAGTGGGAGATTGGTACCTTTACCAAAACCACACAAATATAAGGATTTATGATTTCTAACTTGCACCATATAAACTACCCAAATACCTCCCCATGAGGTTATATTCTCTAGAGTAATATAGGCAAATATTGAACTCTGATGAGATAAATTTTGTCTTGGCCAAGAAAATATCACAATTCAAAGTAAAAAACTAGTTAGTTCCCTTCATCTATAATTCTAGAGAGGCAGGGACGGAAGAAACATAGTTTCATGTAGAGGTATGACCCTCGGGAATTCATGAGAAGATTGAGAAAAAAGGCCAAATGGGGACCTTATATCCACCACCCCATACCAGAGATAGAAAGATATGCAAATCAATCTGAGTGGGTGAAAAACACTCTTGTAGATAGTGATAGTACAAAGGCAGATGTAGTGAATGCCTTATGTGACTTAGAAAGATAGTTTGATGAGAGCTCGTTTCTGCAAGTACCTGAATAGCAAGAACCGGCCATGATTACGCTTCCTATCATGCAAACTACCCAAAATGAAGAAAGAAATCCCAAGAGAAATAGAGAGGGGGCTTCCACTTCAGGCATGGATACATCTAATGTACAATGTGAAACCAATCATAGCAAAAGGAAAAGGCTCAATCTTGTTTTTGAACAGGAAGATACAAAAGGATCATGACAGGTGACCAAAACTAATTTGGACAGAAGCAAGGGCGCAACCCTATCTAGGGATACAAAGGAACCATCCACATCACAAACTTAGATGTTGGAAAGTCAGCTAAGTGTGGAAGTGTCTTCATTTAGTAGGCCTGTTGACAAAGACCAAGACATAAAGGACAGATATAAAGAAATCAAAATGAGGAATGAGAACCTCAAAGCTCAGACATATGCTCAATATCTAAAAATCACTCCTACAAATAAAACAAGGCTAATGTCAGCTTTTGACATCAAGGAGGGAAAGCTTCAAATGTCCTTTATCAAACCTACAACACAGTAATCGAAGACATCTTCAGACTTCAAGAGGGTTGACTGTGAATTATTGGCAAGGGATATTCATCCCATAGACCAAATAAAACTGCATAAGCAGGCTAGAGAGATGATATAGTCCACCCTTATAGATAAAGCCATAGCTTCCCATCAGCTACAAAACTCATTGAATAATATCTTAGCACAATTTCAGTTGGGGAAGGCCTCCTCACAAGCCAAGGATACCAACATTAAGTGTTTGGAACACTTAGTTATTAAGTTGGGACATGATCCCAAAGATATTAAAACTACATAGAAGCTCATAAATAAGAAAAACGATGATATTTTTTCACTTAAGAAGTAATTAAAAATACCCCAGCTGCAACATCCTCAAATACTTGAAGATTTAAAGACCCAGCACAAGCATGAGGAGTTGATGGACTTGGTCCTACAACTCAATGATCAACTAAGGGATATAGATAAAGAATTGGATAACTTGATCGAATTAAAACAAACTGGCATTGCCACAACTTCCACAAATGTCATCCCTATAGTATCTATAGCAGTCCCTTCCACACTAGCAGCTTCACTAGCACCTAGAGCTCCACCTGCCACAACATTTCTAGTCACAATAGTCTACAACAATAGGTGCATTAGGAGAAAAAGTAGCAAAGTTGGTTATAGCCATATAAGAAATGTCTAGTCAGGCTACAAAAAAGAACAAACTAAAAGAAAAGGTGGCAAGATTAGAAACTAATTACAAACTTGCCCAAATTATGCAAAAGGAAGAGGCACAAAAGGCCAACAGAATGAGTGAAAGAGTCAAAGATATGGAGAAAGACTTAACATTGGAGAAACCCCTTGGCCAAGCCAAGGAACCATTATGGGCCAATATCATTGACTCTGTCAATGATATTTGGCCATCCATTCAAGTTATTTGTGAGCAGACAAAATTGATAAAGATAGTTGTAGAAGCTATCCAAAAAGTCAAGGAGGAATTGGGAGACATGCCTTAAGATGCCAATAGAATCATCCACTTCCTTAATAGAAAAATAGGTATGAGCTTCATGAGCTAGATATAGAAGACAAAACTAAAACCATGTTGGAAATAAAGAAGGTCCTTTCAAAGAGAAACCTCATGCTAAAATTAGAAGAAAAGTGCTAGAACATGCAGGTAGCCATTGACATATTCATGGTTAAATTCCAAATTTTGAGGGAGAAAGGATTGCATAGTCCGTTGGTCATTAATGAAAAACTTATGGCACATCAGGACTATGATAAGAGACTCAAGCAGTTGGCTAAAGAACAAGCAAGCACTTCAGCGATAAAAGCACTGCCAACAGGCAAAGTTTTGTATAATACATTTGAGAACTTGCTTTTTCTCGAGCATAAGATAAAACATTTGTTCATCACCAAGCCCAATCTTGCCAAGTATACTGAGGCTGATGAGATATATAGGTGAATGATGGATGTCAAGTTATCTAATGTTGAATGGTGGGAAAAAATGAATGATTTACTATGAGGAATTTACAGTGAAAAGGTTACTGCATGGTAAAAGTAGGACAACCCGGTAAACAAATGAAAACAAGCTAGCATGGTTAAAGAGTATTAGTGCCAAAGAGTATCAGGTGAAAGATGAAAGCTAAAGAAGATTCCAGTGTAAAATAACACAACAGAAAGCCAACATAAAGGGCTACAAATTCAACCATAAAAGCCAATAGAACCACAATAAAAGGGGACAACATGAAACAGTTCAATAATTGTCTTTATCTTCTTGCAAGAAGATATTTGTATTTCCTAGATTAAATCTCAAGTTAGTTTGAGATATTTTGTAATAAACTTTTGTATAAATACTTCACAATTTGAAGTATGTAGTGTGGATTCTTAGAAATTTCTATAGACCTTTTGATCACCGACTAGACTAACAAGCTGGATTGATGAATAAAGACAAGATATTTCACAGGATTCATGTGTAGAGCGAAGTGAAAACAAGTATTTTCTCTTGTTGTTGTTATCTTTCTTAAGAGTTTTTCCACAATTGTTAATGTGTTTTTGTGTCTGGATGTTATAATATGGAATGATATCTCAGAATTTGCTTCATTGCACTCTATTTTAACTATTATGCATTTAAATGTTTTCTACTATTTATCTAAGTTAAGGAATTCTTGATTTCTCCTTAGTTTAGGTTGTCTCTCTATAATCTATAGCAAAGGATTCTTAATTGCCCTTTGTTTCCGGTTATCCTATGTTCCTCGTTTTAATCCCGGTATGAGAATTCTCAATTTCTCTCTCACCCTGGTTAAGACCTTTTCACCCATTTGGCCCAAATACCTACACTGTACTCTGCTAGCTTTCCCTTTGAACACTCCCTTTAGTGAGTTAATTATAGCTCTATTGCCCTTCTGCTGACTCCATAGCCCAATGGTCCAAAGACATCATTCTCTCCATTAGAACTAGCTTGAAATTCCAGCAAACAAAGGTAAATCATATAGAGAGATCCCTCTCTGACCCACAGGTTGGCTAGAGCCTATGCTTAAAAGTTGGTTTGTGGTTACCTTGGTCACTTTCATTCTTCTAATAACTTCTAGAGAAAATTCTAAGTGATACCATAGTGGTGAACATATTGGGGACATAGAATCCTCAGTCCTAATAAATCTTTAAGAAAAGTCTAAATCTTCATTTTGAGCCTCTTAAAGTCATTTATTAGAAGTTATCTTGAAAAAATCCACAAAAACAATTAAAAATTCTGAAATTCTGGCTTCTAGGAAGACTCATTTTACAGGGGCTAACCCAGATCCAAACCTTGCCCAAGTGGTTGATAATCCTAACCTACTTTCAAGAAAATCCAAAAAAGAAGAAAGTTCAGTTAGCTAGATACCATTACTTAAAGCTAATTCATGTCCTAATGAGTGGTTATTTTTAGAATAACTTCCATTTTATGTGTCATTTGATCTTTCATTAATTAGAACAAAATCTGAAAGTGCACTCAGTGAAAATTTTCTAGATCTTGAATTCATTGCAAACCTTGAAGTTCAATAGGCCAACAAATCAATCAATGAATACATTCTGAAATCTCCACAATCATCCATTAATATTTCCACAACCCCTAAGCTTTCTGAACAAGTGTCCATTTGTTATGAAACTAGCTCACAAAAAGATAGAAAAGAGAGATCCACGCCTTAGAATTCAGCCTCTTCGAGGGGGCAACCTCCTTTACATTACATAAATGAACAATTCTTGGATGATACAAATGAAAATACCTCCTTTCTATATATAGGAGTCTAAGTGGTCCCAATAAAATCAAAGCCTACATAACAATAATATTGTAGGGCACAACAATAACAATAGTGGGCTTCTATGTGGCACAATAGTAACAATATGGGCACTACATGGGTACATCAATATAATAAGTGGGTTATACTAACAACAATAGGGGGTAATAGGGCACAACAATATAAATAAGGGGTATAACTACAATAGTAATGGGGTAATCACTAGTATTATAGGGACCCAACATGCCCCTCTCCTTCAAAAAAGTGTTGTCCTCAACGCTTGAGTAGTTCTGGATACTTCTGCATAAAATTCTCATCCTCCCATGTGGAATCTTCAGCGGATAAGTTCTTCCACTTGATAAGATACTCTGAAATTGATCGATTTCGTAGCTGTCGAGTTCTTGTTTCTGTGACTGCTTCCGGTTCCAATATAATTTTTCCTTCCTCGTCAAGTTCTGGCAATATTGTTTGAATTGGGAGCTTGTCACCTATAACCTTCTTTAAACATGAAACATGGAAAACTGGGTGCAATCGAGAAGCTGCAGGAAGCTCCAATTTGTATGCCATAGTACCAATCTTTTGCAACACCTTGTACGGACCATAATACTTTGGTGATAATTTATTATCCTTCTTAGCTTGCTTTAGGGACATTTGCTTATATGGTTGTAGCCGTAGGAATACCCAATCACCTACATCAAAACTTCTTTCACTGCGATGTTGATCTGCCTGTTGTTTCATTCTATTTTGTGCCAACACGAGGTTATCCTTTAAGAGTTGGAGGACTTGTTGTTGATGTTCGATGTGATGTTCCACTGCCTGAACCTTAGAATTTTCTCTTAAATATGATGTGATGGATGGTGGTTGATACCCATAAAGTGCCATAAATGGGGTCATTTTTGTTGCTGTATGGAAGGAAGTGTTATACCACCATTCAGCCAGAGGCAACCATTTGACCCATTGTGTCTGTTTATCAGATACAAAGCAACGAAGATATCCTTCCAAACATTTGTTTACTATCTCAGTTTGCCCATCAGATTGAGGATGATAAGATGAGCTATGAGCTAACTGAGTACCAAGACAAGAAAATAATTCTGTCCAAAAATTTCCAGTGAAAATGGGATCTCTGTCACTTACAATAATCTTTGGGTTTCCATGTAGCTTTTGAACTGTTTCCATAAATGCAGTAGAAACTGTACTGGCTTTAAATGGATGTGATAATGCACAAAAGTGTGCATACTTGGTAAGTCTGTCAACTACCACCATGATGACACTCTTTCCCTCAGACTTGGGTAAACCTGTGATAAAATCCATTGAAACCTCCTCCCAACGTTGGCTTGGAATGGATAAAGGTTGTAATAGACCCGGTGTCTTAATTGTTTCAACTTTATTTTGCTGGCAAACCAAACATTCCGCCACAAACTTTTGAATATCTGATTTAAGGCCATCCCAAAAAAATTCCTTCTTAACCCTGTGGTAAGTTTTTAAAAATCCTGAGTGCCCTCCTAAGGGAGAAGTGTGCAATTCCATAAGAATCTTTTGTTTTAGCTGGGAATTCTTACAGAGGTATAAGCGATCTTTGTACCATAACGAATCATTTTTCCAGCTAAATGTATCAGAAGTACTGGAATCTTGTTGTAGCTTTCGAATAAGTGCCCACACTTCTTCGTCATTCTTCCATTCCTCCCTTGCTTCGTTTATCCAATCTGGTTGGATAATAGAAATGGCACACAACAATGCTTCCACATCCTCATCCTTTCTTGAGAGTGCATCTGCCACCACATTTTGCTTCCCTTTTTTGTAGATGATTTCAAAGTCATAACCCAACATCTTTGTGACCCACTTTTGTTGCTCTTCAGAGGATAATCTTTGTTCTAAAAAGTATTTAAGGCTATCATGATCCGTTTTTACCTTGAAGTGTCTTCCCATTAGGTAGGGTCGCCATTTCTTAAGTGCATGGAGTATTGCCAACATTTCCTTCTCATAAATAGCTTTGCTTAAAAACTTTCCCTTGATTGGACGACTTTCAAAAGCAATGGGTCTTTCATCTTGCATTAGAACAGCACCAATTCCATTTCCTGAAGCATCACATTCCACAATAAAGGTTTTTGTGAAGTCCGGTGTAGCTAAGACCGGTGCTTGGCACATTGCCTCTTTAAGATGTTCAAAGGCCTTTGTTGCTTCCGGAGTCCATGAAAATGAATCTTTCTTCAATAATGTTGTTAGAGGTGCTGCTATTCTCCCATAATTCTTAACAAACTTGCGATAATACCCTGTCAACCCAAGAAATCCTCGCAGATGCTTTATGGATGTGGGGATTTTCCATTCCTTAATGGCTTTAATTTTGCTAGGGTCTACCTTAACTCCTTCATGAGATACAATATGACCCAAATATTCCACCTCCTGGACTCCAAAGAAACATTTGGATCTTTTTGCATATAATTGTTTCTCCTCCAATAGTTGTAGCACCCTGTCAACATGTTCAACATGATCCTTCCAAGACTTGCTGTAGATTAGTATATCATCAAAAAATACTAACACAAATTTTCTAAGGAATGGTTTGAAAATTGAATTCATCAAACCTTGAAATGTTGAAGGTGCATTGGTAAGGCCAAAAGGCATGACCAAAAATTCATAATGACCCTCATGAGTTCTAAATGCCGTTTTGGAATGTCTTCAATCTTCATTCTGATTTGATGATATCCCGAACGAAGATCCAACTTGGTGAAGTAAATTGATCCATGCAATTCATCCAGTAATTCATCAATAACAGGAATGGGGAACTTATCTTTAATAGTGAGCTTGTTGAGCTCCCTATAATCTGGACACATGCGCCATGATCCATCCTTCTTGTGCACCAATACTACTGGAGCTGAGAAAGAACTTTGACTCGGTTGAATTATACCAGCCTCTAGCATTTCTGCAACCATACGTTCAATTTCACTTTTTTGGACATAGGGATATCTGTACGGCCTGATGTTTGGAGGAACACTTCCTGGAATCAGATGAATAGCATGATCATGATCACGCATAGGTGGGAGACCCTTGGGAGTCTCAAATACCTTGGAATGATTGTCCAAGACTTTTTGGAGATCTGGAGAAATAGATGATTCCAATGTGGAAACATCTAGCGAACATAATTGTGCAATTACACCTCTTTGCTCCTTTTTTAGAAGCTTTGTCATACCATTAGAGCTGATTATCTTTCCTGGTTTCCCTGCAATACCCCTTAATTCAACTTCCTTTCCTTCCAAGAAAATTTGATGAAAAGTTCTTGAAAATTAAAAGCTATTGTACCCAAGGATTGTAGCCATTGGACTCCTAGTACAACATCACACCTCCCATTGGAATGGAAAGCATTGGGCTAGTCAATACATATTCTCCCATGGATAGCTTGATATTATGGCACTTTCCAGAGCAATTTATTGTTCCTCCATTTGCAATCATCACTTGACACTCTGGTGCTGGATATAGGAAGCAATTCAATTCTTTTGCTACCCTACAATGAATAAAATTGTGGGTGCTTCCTGAATCAATCAACACTATTACCTTTTTCTTCTTGATTTGTCCTTCTATCTTGATGGTTTGAGGAGTGGTAATTCCCGCCAATGCATTACAAGATATGGTCGGATTTATTTTTTCTTCATCTAGGCTTTGTTCCTGGAATATATCCTCTTCTTTTGACCTTTCTTGCTCCTTTTCTTCTTCCTCTTCACAATCTATGTAGAATAATTTCTTCTCAGCACACTTATGACCTTTTGTGTATTTGCTATCACAATTGTAACAAAGCCCTTTTGCTCTTTTTTCTTCCAATTGTTGTGGTGTCAACCTTGTAGGTTGTGGAAGACTATGGGCAACAACACTTCCGTCTTTATAGTTGTGAATGGTATGCTTCCTAGTTGCCATAATTTTGCTTTCCATTTTTCTTGCTAACCTGAATGCCTTCTCTAATGAATCAGGTTCCCAAAGGCAACATCATGTTGGATATTATCCTTTAAAGACCCTATGAACACATCAATCCTATGCTCCTCTGGAATATCTTTTACCCTTATGTTCAATTTTTGGAACTCCTCAATGTGCTCCATTATTGAACCCTTTTGTTTGAGACTTATCAATTGGCTAAAAAAAGTGTTGCTTTTTGTATCCTCATAATGTGCTATCAATTCTTCCGTAAAAATTGCCCAAGTGATAAATTGTTTACGAGAACAAAGCCATTGATACCATACAAACTGATTTGGTTCCAAATATAAAGTTGCCATACGTACCTTTTGTGTGTTTTGCACATTATTGAGATCGAAGAATTGCTCCATCTGTAATATCCATGTGGCGGGATCCTTGCCATCAAACTTCCTCATATCGATTTTTGGAACATGGTGAGTCTTCGATCCAACATTAGAGTCTATGGAATCATGATTAACATTTCTTTTGTTCTCATCATGAGTTTCCTTTACTACCTTTTCACCATTAGTGACCCTTTCTTGTAGCAACTTCTTCAATTCATCCACCTTATCATCCATGCCATCAATTTTAGCGTCCATGCCATTCACCTTAGCTTCCATGCCATCCATCTTAGCTTCCATGCCATCCATCTTAGCTTCCATGCCCTTTATCTTAGATTCCACGCCATTTACCTTAGATTCCACGCCATTTATCTTAGATTTCACGCCATTTATCTTAGATTCCACACCACTTATCTTAGCTTCTGTTAGCTTTTGTGAGCGTGACATTTGTTGCACTTGTTCTTGTAATTTTGATATATCATGTAGCATTTCTTCCTCTTCTTCATGAGTCATGCTAGAGCTTTCAGGTTCCTTACTAGGTGTTTGCATTTTCTTTCCTCGGGGCATCAGTTACCGATAATAATGCTTTACTATGCCCTTTGAATTCCGTTAAACCAAGCTTACACAAAAAATTAAAAAAAACTACACACCTTTTTTCACTTTATAGAAGCCTGATATTGAATCTGATGTATCTCTGTAATTTCGGATCATCCAGTTCTGAAATTGGTATCTGTAGTAGCCTTCTGTGTCCTCTTTCCAATGCCACAAGTCTGAGCCCAATTGGATTCTCCAAGGAAGAGTTATGTGAAATCTCCCACAGTGACTTGCTTTTAGACTGGTTCAGTAGAGCGAACTTGTACGACGTTCCACGAGTCACTGTTTCAACCTTTGAATCTGAAACTCACCCACAAGAAACTATAGTCCGTCCTCTTTCTGTACCTTTTTACGAAATTTCAATCCGATCCTTAGAGAGAGAGTTATGACGATTTTCCCCAGGTCACCTGTTTTGAATGTAATTCAGGAGTCTGCAAAAAGGCCAACTTCCTCAGATCATATCTCCGAAAATATCGCGCTAAAAGCTCTGAAATTTGGACCCAAAGTTCAGCGCCAATTCTTCTCAAATGGGTTTTTTTTGCGACTTCTGAAACGTCACAGAAAAAAAAGTTATAGCGAAAATGCCACGATGACCTATTTGGAGCAGCGAAACCCTAGAATCCAAAGCTCTGATACCAAATGTTATGAAACCAGCTCACAAAAAGATAGAAAAGAGAGATCCACGCCTTAGAATTCAGCCTCTTCGAGGGGGCAACCTCCTTTACATTACATAAATGAACAATTCTTGGATGATACAAATGAAAATACCTCCTTTCTATATATAGGAGTCTAAGTGGTCCCAATACAATCAAAGCCTACATAACAATAATATTGTAGGGCACAACAATAACAATAGTGGGCTTCTATGTGGCACAATAGTAACAATATGGGCACTACATGGGTACATCAATATAATAAGTGGGTTATACTAACAACAATAGGGGGGTAATAGGGCACAACAATATAAATAAGGGGTATAACTACAATAGTAATGGGGTAATCACTAGTATTATAGGGACCCAACACCATTACTTTGATTTCACCATTGTTCCATTCAGCTTCATCAATAATACCTTCTAAAGTCCATTCTTCACCACCATTTATACCTACACTCCCTAACCAACCCATCATCACCCATTCATCACCTACTAGTCCTGGTTCTTCATCCACAATTGCATCATCTCTGAGTACCTCAACCACACATCTTAGCCCCTCCCAGTTTACAACCATGGAAAATAGATATTCTCCTCTTGTTTTACCTACCCAAATTGGTGTTATGCCAATAGACTACCAAAGTAAAATTGTTCAATTTGATGGCGCATGACATTACAATGCACAACAACATGTCAACAAGATAACAAATTACTTTGAGTTACATGATATTGACACAAATAATGTTCAAATGAGACTCTTTGCACAGACTTTGGCTAGTGATGTTAGGAAGTGGTTTAGAGCATTTCCTATTAATAGTATCGACAGTTTAGAAGCATTTCACCAACAATTTTTGAATAGATGGGAAAACAAAAAGAATCCCCGACAAATCCTTTCAAAATATGAGAATATTAGAAGGGGACCTAATGAATCTTTTCAAGATTATTGCACCATATTCGATAGTATATATAACGCCATCCCAATTAATCCTAGACTCCCACTTGACTTAGCATTAATAAAGTTCCCTGATGGTTTTGACAAAGATATGGCATACCAACTTAGGGAAAGAAACCCCCTAACATTAGAGGAAATGAAAAATGTAGTTCTTAGTGTTGAAGCTAATTTATTAGCCAAGAGGGCTAGAGTTAGAAATGAAAGAAGAGGAACTGCAAAGGATGAAGCTTCACCCTCTGACATTAAAATAGATAACTTAGCCAAAAGTATGGAGAAACTAATGGATAGAATAGATAATATGGAGAGGAAACCTCAAAGGTATAACCAACAAACACCTCTGCTTAGAAACCCAAATTTTAGAAAAAACCAAAACATTGGGAAAAATGGACCCAATCAGAACATTAGGCCTCCTTTTCAAGAAAATTATGCAGAGACATCCCAGCTAGAAGATCCAGAACAAGATACATAGATTAACCTAATGGGATTAAATGATGAGGAGATTGTTTTTCTAACCCAAGATGAGCAGGAACTAAATATTCTACAATAATTACAAATCCAGTCTAGAGAGTCATTTGATTATAAACAAGGGTATGATTCTGCCATTTTTGAAGTACATAAATAGTATAATCTAAGAAGAAAAAAGAATGTTGATGTCCATGACCAAACCAAGAGAACAATACAAATTCAACCCAAGAAAATATGGTCCCACCATTGTAGATATAACCTCAGATCAACCTTTTGTTAATCGACCATCCACCTTAATTCCACTTAAGGAAACAGTGGACCAAGCTCAAAACATAAGATTTGAGAATCCATATAAGGAGATCCCCAATAAATGAAAAGAAGACAATCCCACTCAAGTCGCTACTGCAAAAGTTCAAAAAATTCAAATAGAAAAAGCCTCTTTTCCATTCAATATGGGAGTATAGATAGCAAAGCTAAAGATTTTAATTCCCCTAATAGAACTAATCAAGAATGAAATTTACAAATCATAGATAAACCGGACCTTAAACATTGCTAAAAATGAGGATTCAGTCAACCTGTTTGATGACCAACCAGAACTCATATTTGTTCTAGATGTTAATGGAAAACCATTGGAAGGAGGAGTTCCACCTTTTTACATCAACCTTAATATCCATGATAAAATTCTACACAATGCAATGTTGGATTTTGGGGCCTCCCACAACTTAATGCCCAAATCAGTGATGGAAAAATTAAACCTAGACATTACAAGGCCTTACAAAGACTTATTCTCATTTGACTTCTTTTAGGTACACTATCTAGGATTTATTAAAGGCTTGTGTGTCGCTTTAGTCCAATATCCTGCTAAAAGTATCCTTATGGATATTGTAGTTGTTGACATCTCACCAAAGTATGGCATGTTGTTATCCAGATCATGGGGAACGAAACTTCAGGGATCCTTACAACAAGATATGTCATATGTAGCAATCTCTGTTTTTGGATGACCTAAGAAACTATACCAAGAAACCTTAATGAAATATATGGTCAATAGCCAGGATCGGCCTCAAAAATTTCCCATCTACTCCATACACTCAGATATCGATTCTTTTATCTTGTATAATTCTGATCAAACACCAGAAGAAATTTCAGACTGTATTAATACAGAACCAAAAGAAATAGTAGTTTCTACAAAAAATGAAACTAACCAAACTTTAAAACTTTTCAATGAACAAGAGGGTCAAATGGCTATAAATGATGAAAAGTTTGTTGCACCAGATAGTGAAAATTATGATCATGAGATATTATGGGATTTATAATTTGATGGGTTAGTCAATAAGTTAGGAGCAAGAGCAGGAGTGTGGATATATAATTTGCAGAATAATAACTCAGAAGGCCATGCATATAGATTGAATTTTAAATGTACCAATAATATGGCTAAGTATGAAGCATTAATCTTAGTTCTTAAGTGAGTTAGGAATCTAGGAGCTAAAAGAGTTCCTGTCATGGGAGACCTTGAACTAATTATAAAACAAATTAATGTTGTGTATATGACAAAGGACCCTAGATTAATTTGTTATAGAGGAACTATCGTAGAAATACTTAATACTTTCCCAGAAACAAAGCTTGCAAAAATCCCTGTAAAACACAATATGCAAGCTCATAGTTTAGCAATGTTTTCCAGCACCTACAAATTACTCTTCGAACCTAACCATCAATACACTGCTGAAGTTAGGCATAGACCTGCAATTCTAGATAATTTGAAGATCTGGAAAATATTTCTAGATGATAAACAAATAAATAAATTTTTAAGTTCAGAATAAGAGTTTGTAAATAAAAATATAGATACTGATACATCAATAGATCTAGACACTAATGATGAATTAAAAATAAATGAGATAGAAGGTGAAGAAATAAATAGATTTAACCCTACTAAATTTACCAAGTTAGATGTAGATAACTTAGAACAACTTGTTATTGATGGAATAATCAGTGAAGAAAACAAAGTAATTAATCTCAAAGATAATTTCTTACTTAAGGGTTAACCCCTCTCAAATTTTTATTTGATTCAAATGATTTTCATACGAAACCTAAAATGGAACCTTTGAAGTTTGTTATAGAGGAATGTAATATAGGCACCGGTGAAAATCCTAAATTGGTCAAAATTTCAAAATCATTACCCCCAACTTAAAAAGTGAAATACATTGAGTTGTTGAAAGAGTTTCAAGATTTATTTGCTTGGAGTTTTGAGGACCTCAAATCCTATGACACCAACATCATCCAACACACAATTCCCATTAAAGAAAATCAAAAGCATTTTAGACAAAAACTTAGAAGGATTAATCCTGTCTTATTACCTTCAATTGAAAAAGAAATTCAGAGAATGTATGATGCAAAAATAATTGCACCAATCAGATTTTCTGATTGGGTCTCAAACTTGGTGCTAACTAGAAAGAAAACTGGTGAGATTAGACTCTGTGTGGACCTCAAAAACCTCAACAAAGTTTCACTAAAAGACAATTAGCCTCTCCCCAAAATGGACCATATTTTACAGAGAATAGTTGGATCAACTAGAATCTCATTGTTGGATGGTTTCTCTGATTATAATAAAATCATGGTTCATCCAGAGGACCAACCCAAAACTCCTTTTACTACTCCTGCGGGCACATTTATGTATGTGAAAAGGCCTTTTGGGCTAATGAATGCAGGAGCCACTTTCCAGAGGGCTATGGATATAGCCTTTGCAAAAGAAATTCATGATTTCCTTGTGATATATCTAGATGATATTATTGTAGTTTCAAAATCTGACAATCAACATTTGGATCATCTAAGACATGTTTTTATTAAATGTAGGAAATTTGGAATCCCCTTGAACCCCAAATTTTTTTTGTTTCGGTTAGAAGAAGGAAAGTTGTTAGTTCACATAATTTCAAAATATGGTATAAGAATAGACCCTGCGAGAATAGAAGCCATCTTTCAAATAAAGCACCCTAGGCACATTAGAGAGTTACAAGCTTTTTTAGGAAAAAATAATTTTCTTAGAATATTTATATCTAATCTGGTAGAATTAATTAGATCACTATAAAATATGCTGAAAAAATATTCCACCATAAAATGGACTGTTGAGGCTAAAAAATCCTTTGAAGACATGAAACTAGCTTTAACTAAAACACTTGTGTTAATCAGTCCTAAATTTGACAGAGATTTCATCTTGTTTTCCTTTGCTTCTGAGCACACAATAGTTGTAGTTCTATTGCAGAAAAATGACGAGCGATATGAACAACCCGTTTCTTTCTTTAACAAAGCCTTGAGAGATGCCCCCTTGAAATACAATATAATGGAAAAACAAGCATTGGCTTTAGTCAAAGCCATTAAGGAATTTAGGGTATACATCTTATATTCTCATATAGTAGCCTACATTCCAAATTTAGTAGTCAAAGACATCCTAACTTAGGATGGGCCTCATGGAAAGAGGAGAAGATTGATTGCTACTATTTTAGAGTATGATATAGAAATCAAACCTACTAAGTTAATCAAGGGCCAAGGTTTCGCCAAACTCATGCCTGAATCGAACTGTTAGACCTTGGACAAAAACTTTATTGCAGCAATATATAATGAAGAGGAGATGGCGACTCCACTAATAACTAATAAACCATGGCTTTATTGAATCACCTTGGTATGCTGATATTGTTTATGTTTTACAGAACTTACAAGCTCCTCCTGAATTATCTAGGACTAAAAGAAGGTTTTTGAAGATGAAATCCTTGAAATTTTGTATATTAGACAATGCTTTGTTTTGCAGAGATCATGAAGGTATTCTTCTTAATTTCTTATTAAACGATGAATCTGACAAAGTTTTGCAAGAGTTTCATGCAGGTTATTGTGGAGGACACCTTTATTGGAAGACTACTGCAGATAAAATCCTTAGAGTTGGTTTCTACTAGACTACCTTGTTGGCTGATGTCAAAAAATATGTGACCTCCTGTCACAAATGTCAAATTTTTAAGGGGCAGAAAAAGCTCTTACCCTTACCCCTCAAGCCAATCTCTGCTAAAATACTTTTCAACAATGGGGTTTAGACTTCATTGGTGAAATTCACCCACCCTCCTCTTCCCAACACAAATGGATCCTCATAGCCACAGACTACTTCACAAAATGGATACAGGCCATACCTTGAAGGCAAGCCACCGATACTATTATCATAACCTTCCTTGAAACCAATATTCTATAAAGATTTGGATGTCCAACTAAGCTCATTATTGATAATACAACAACCTTTAAATCCAAAAGAATGATAGATTTCTACAACAAGTATCATATCACCCTAGGTCATTCTATAGCCTATTAACCTCAAGGTAATGGACTGGCTGAATCCTCAAACAAGAGCCTGGTAAAAATCATCAAGAAGTTACTAGAGGAGAATAAGAAAACTTGGAATAAAAATATAGTCAATGCCTTATTGGTAGACATATTGACTACTAAGAAATCAATTGGTACTTCTCCCTATCAATTAGTTTATGGGATGGAAGTTGTTTTTCCATCTTCCTTTGGAATACTAGTAATGAAAATACTTCAAGAATTTCACATTGACCCAAATAGTATTCAAAGAAGAATCAACCAAATTATTCATCTACAACAAACTAGAGAAGAGGTCTATATTAGTCTCAAGTTGTGCAGGAAAGGATTAAAAATATTTTTGATAAGAGAACCAAGGCTAAAGATTTCTACCTTGGAGACAAAGTGCTCAAGTGGGATTCAAGGAAGGAAGACAAAGGTAAACATGGGAAATTTGATTTCGAGTGAAAAGATCCCTATGTCATCTATGCTTATGGAGGAAACAATGCTTTATTTTTAAGAGAAATTGATGGTACAGAAGTAGAAGGTGGGCCAATGAATGGCCGGATGCTAAAACACTACTTTTAACCTAGTTACTAATTTTCATTTCCCATTTGTACATATTCTATATTCAAAAGTCTAGTTTGGATTGGATGTTGATTTTTGAAGTTGAAGCCCGAAGAGAAGGCACTAAGCTTTCAAATATTCGCTGTCATAAGTGTAAATGATGGAGATGCATAGAGGAATAGTTTGCAAGGTAACATCAACAACAATTCAAAGCCCACTGATTTCTAATGTTCTTGACATTTCACTAGAAAATGCCATCCCCATGTGGAGTCACTCTTAGATTCCTATACTAATAGGAGTCATAATTTTGAATGACTAAGGTTAATCCTTTTAATATTGTACATACCTTTTCTTTCTACAAATGTTTTCCATATTAAAAAACTAAAAAATGTAAAGAGGGTATGTCCTAAAAGAATAATTAAAGGACAAAAAGAATAAGAAAAGGTAAAAAAATAAAAATATATGAACCCCAAAAATGAAAGAGACCATGAAAGTGTCCAAGTCAAAATGACACTACTATGTACTTTTATGGATAATAATGATTGTGTGCAACTTGCTATTCATAGCACAATCCATGTAAATCAAACTGTTTAATCTTGATTATACCATGCTTTGAATTTTATGTTTATAGTTAGATAATTAAATCTGACCAAATAGTTTAATCTTGGTAGATCATTAGATAGGTAGAGAAAATAAAATGAGCTCATCAGTTTAATCTAAGCCCTTGGATGATATAAGGTTAGAATTAGATAGTCTACTTTGTAAAAGAGAGGGATTGATAAGGGTTTGCTAGCCTAATTGAACCCAAATAAAATGAAGAAAAAATGGTAGGGTGGGTAAATGGGTAAGTAGAAGAAAGGTTGTAGAAATATCAAGTGATCACACAAAATCACTTATGTCGCATTTAAATTCATCTTTCAAATGTGCATAAGAAGTAAACAAAGCAAGAACAATGGTTTACAACTTGGTTTATCTAACATCCCCTTAGTCATTTCACCCCTATACTTACTAATTTCCCATAAATAAGTTTTAAGTACTTAAATCCTTTAAGTCAAAGAGGCTTGGAGGATTTATCTAACTTTTGGAGGGACCGGACCCTTGGCTTAATGACTTATGGAAACAAGTGCTAGAATCCCCATCATAAAAATTCATCTTCCTTCATTTCCCTAATAAAATCCCCCTTTCCTATGGTTAAACTCTTTTGCCTAGGAAAAGCAAAAACAACTCTATGTATATCTCTTTTCACCCAAAAAACCCACAAAAAACCTTTTATCCTAAGTATTGAGTAAAGCACACAAATATTACATGTTACATTATGCTTAAAAGATATCACTCACTCTGCTCATTCACTTCATATTAACCTTTAATTTTTATTATATAATCGCCAAAGTTCCATTATCCCGTATTAATTAATTCCTTTATATAAATAACCCAACCCCTAGTTTGGTTATAAACTATACACTTTACCCCATATCCCGACAAAATTAATTAATCTCAGCATTTATCCTCGCTCGATCGCCTAATCATGTAATTAACCAGTGCCTGGTCTACTAACCCAGGGTTATTTCCTAAATTAATCCCAAACTACTATTATTAGAACCCCTGCCCCCCCCCCCCCTCAACTCCCGTTCATTTCCTCCGGGCATCTTCTTCACCCGACTACAGTCAGATCACAAGTGCCAAAATCTAACGGCCTATAGCCATATCGGCTGAACTCGATTGCTAACCTTTGCCCACCTGATAAGGTGGTTTTCCCTAACTCGCCGAATGCTACATTTCCTGCTATAAGGTAGATCGGGTGACCCCTCCTAAAAACCATCCTTGCCACACAAGCAGTGCGATGGCCAAGCTAAATTGCTTCCCCACTTAACCGAAAAAACTAGCAACTGTTCATTCATAAATGAACCCGCCAAAAATAATTGTTTTTCTATAAAAGGCGGCAAAGCCCTCTTTTCACCCTTTTCACTCATTTTTCTTTGTAAACTCTCAAAACCTTTGCGACTCCCGCAAACACTGAACTTGCCACAGACCTCCAAATTCGCTCCAGAAGACATTGGAGACAACTCAACTCACCTCTCAGTCTATACCATAACCATACAAACCTCTTCAACTGCCATGAACCATAAAATTGAAGCCAATTCGCTCAATTCCAGGTATTTCACCATAGAATACCTCTCCCCATTCAAAATTGGAAACATTTAGCCTGTCAAGTATTTTCATTAAGTAAAATTAATTGAGAAATAGCTTGAATTTAAAAAACCTACGGCCAAACCCTCTCATAAGTTTCCAATTTCCATTTTAAACCTTTGAATAAACCCCCAATGCCTAATTCAAATCCACAAGAACTAAATAATGGCTGCCCCTATTTCCTTGGACGTTAGACCTATCACAACTCCCCATTTGGACCCTGACAACCTTTCCTTGGCCGATAACGACTTCCAAATCAAAGATACATCTACCCAAGACCACCTTTTTAAAATCCATTGTTTAAGTAGTGACAGATACCTCAACCATTCTAATGATACTGGCCTTTGGGAGTCAAATTTTCCAAAATATTAATTCCCCCAAGTACATATCCTCCTAGAAATTGTCCATATCGGCCATGCATGCTACATCCTGAGTCATAGAACCGTAATGTCTCATGACCAAAAGGTGTTGTTTACTATCACAACTGAATCCATTAATGAAATGTTACAACTCCAACTAGGGCCAAACCTAACTCCACTCTCAATTGGAGATTTTTTAGGCCAATATTCCAAAGTAAGTCCCTCTAGATTGGCTGAGTTGTTCCAATATTTCATTATTAAGGAGCAGTACATTCCTAAAAATCCTCCCCCACCCCTCCCCCATATCTTTATGCCATGTACTCTGAAAAGGGCAAACAAATCATTGCTATGATATCATGTGTCCTAGGCTGCTCCGCTGATGAATATGTTGATGAACTTTCCTTGGCTATCATGTCAATCTATACCCGAGGACAGCCTCCTGCTGTTGTGTACAATTATGCTGAGTTCATAGCTGAGAGGATGCATGAACAATTCACCAGCATGAACAATGAAAGAGTGTTCAAATACTCATTTTTCCTCTACCATATGTTCTTATATTATCAGCCAGACAGATTTCCTTTTCCTCTGTAGAAGCTGGATACCAAAGGCCAGCCTAGGTATATCATTTTTTGGACCCTACTGTTTCATAAATATGACTCACCATATACATATATAGATTTCATAGATTCTTTTGTTCATCCAGTCATGACTATGCTGAAAGGAAGCCCTCCACCCAGGATAAGTCTGGAGATCAAAAGGGTCCTGCAGTTGTCTAAATAAAGCAAAGTGGTAGATTGTTACCTTTACCAAAACCACACAGAGATAAGGATTTATGGTTGCTAGCTTGCACCATATAAACTACCCAAATACCTCCCCATGAGGTTATTTACTCTAGAGTAATATAGGCAAATAATGAACTTTGATGAGATAAATTTTGTCTCGGACAAGAAAAGATCACAATTCAAAGTAAAAAACTAGTTAGGCCCCTTCATATGCAATTCTAGAGAGGCAAGGAAGGAAGCAGACCAAATTTTGCAGCAAATGAAGTTCCAACAGAGTTTCATGTAGAGGTATGACCCTCAAGAATTCAAGAATAGATTGAGAAAAAAGGCCAGGTTGGGACCTTATATCCACCACCCTATACCAGAGACAGAAATATATGCAAATCAATCTGAGTGGGTGGAAAGCACTCTTGTAGATAGATATAGTACAAAGGCAGATGTAGAGAATTCCTTATGTGACTTAGAAGGACATTTTGATGAGAGCTCATTTCTGTAGGTACCTGGATAGCAAGAACCAGCCACAAGAACCCTTCCTATCATGCAAACTCCCCAAAATGAAGAAAGAAATCCCAAGAGAAATAGAGACAGGGCTTCCACTTCAAGCATGGATATATCTAATGTACACTGTGAAACCAGTCATAGCAAAAGGCAAAGGCTCAATCCTATTTTTGAATAGGAAGATACAAAAGGATCACCACAGGTGACCAACACTAATTTGGATAGAATCAAGGGTACAACCCCTTCTATGGAGAAGAAGGAACCATCCACATCACAAACTCAGATGTTAGAAAGTCAGCTAAGTGTGGAAGTGTCTTCATTTAGTAGGCCTGCTGATAAGGACCAAGACATAAAGGACATATGTAAAGAAATCAAAATTAGGAATGAGAAGCTCAAAGCTTAGACATATGCTCAATATCTAAAAATCACTCCTACAGATAAGAGAAGGTTGATGTCATCTTTTGACATCAAGGAGGGAAAGCTTCAAATGTCCTTTATCAAACCTACAACACAACAGCCCAAGACATCTTCAAACTTCAAGAGGGTTGACTTTGAAGTATTGGCAAGGAATATTCATCCCTTAGACCAAATAGAACTGCATAAATAGGCTAGAGAGATGATATACTCCACCCTTTGGTGAGTGCCAGTATTGCAGCAAGAATGCTGCAACTCCTGGGCTACCAACTTTACTTTATCAACCCGGTAGTTCATAACAAACTTGGAAGCGTCGATGCTATATGCACAAGTACTAGTTCTCACTGCAGGTTGTCACTTGGTCAGCCAACGTGATATCATTAGGAGCTCAAGCCAAATTCTATATATTTCAGAAGAAACTCTATGTGTGATGAAAGGAAAGAAAGATTACTCTACAGATGCTATTCTAACTACAGAAAGGAGAAAGATTGGAATGTAAAGAAAAACCTAGTAAACCCTAATTAACAAGCTAATTCTACTTTTGCCAAAAACATTATGAAAACCATGAAAGAAATGCCATTACCTACTCAAGGAAGTAAACAACATCTAACCATGCTATTTGTGGAAGTAAATAAGAAAAAAACATATTTTTGGATTTTTATGTGTTCTTATGTGAATTTAACATGCATCTAATTTATTGTGTGTGAGTGTGGCAGTGAACAGGTGGCATTAGAGGGTGGTTTTGGAGCTTGGGAGGACGTAGGCTGGTGTGGATGGGTACTACAAGGTATTAGGTCTCCTTCTAGAGGTTGTTCCCACACTTGGCCTTCAAAAGAAAGCCTATACGAAAAACGACAGGAGGACACAGGAAAACTAAAGGAGGAAAACAGGGAAACTAAAGGAGGTCTACAAGAGGAGGTCGAGTGAAATTTTCGCTATTTTGAGGGTATGAGAGTGTGTGGAAAAGGTGGATGATGCTTGGAATGGGGTTTTAGGGCACCTAAGGTCTACCATTAATCATCAAGGGATAGAAATATGATTGGGTTTTCTCAAGGAGAGAGGAAGAAGTTCTATGAAAAATGAAGGAAACTAGGGCGGAATTGAGGTGAGGATTGGGAGACCTATAGGGCACGGATCAGATGGAGGGTGTGATTTTTGGTAAGCTAGCCTAATGCTAGAAGAGATCTACTTCATAGAAACTAATATTCAACCAATAAAATCAAGCAACTAATGAAATGAGTGCATCCTAGGAAAAATAGAGTTTTGCATTAAAATGGCCTAAACTATGAGGTATAGAAGGAAATGTTAAGAAATGTTGTAAGAAAGGAAAGCATGCAAAAGAAATATTACAAATCAAGAAGTGAACGTGATAAAGAAGATATAAAGAAAAGAAAAAATTGACTATTAACCTACTAGAGAGCTGCAAACACTAGAGGTCCAAGGAATGAGGAAAATCTGTGTTTTTGTGCCAACAAGAGAGGCTTTGCCTCAAATCATGGTCCCAGAGGGAGGAAGAGAGGCCAAGGAACTGTTGCTAGCCTTTTTAATCTTCTCTAGTTACTACTTAACCTGCTACAGAAAGCACAAATGGAATCAAGCTACTAAATCATCAGAAGAAACCTATTCTTAACCATAAGAGAAATACATCTAACAACAAACTAATGTACAAACTGAAGTAAAGCATAAAAATACAAGTAAAGAGAAGCTTGGCTTCTTGGATTGGGCTCTCACCCAAGAGCTTCAGCCCTCTGAGTTAACTTAGTGCTAGCTCAAAAAGGATTCCATCTTCATTATTAAAGAATAACAAGATTACATAAAATTGTCATAAAATAGTAAGCTTGAAATTTGAGCAGAGTTTACATAAGCAAAAAAAGTCAACACTAGTGAGACACTAGGCCTCTCTACTTATACCTCTAAAGCTGCCAATAGCTTACTTAAAATCAAGGAGGCTTGTGTCCCAAAACTCGAGATAACTATCAATCATCTTCCACTTGCTCGGCTGCTTGTACTCTGAGCTGAACGAAGGGGAATTCAAAGTGAGGAGAAATAAATGAGGGGGATTCCATCCTATAAGTCCTCTTCTCTACCTACTTTGAGTTATTTCTACAATTTGACCACTATATCCTTGACATTGAGCTCAAAATCCATCAATAATCTACATTAAATACATGTTAGATCACATGGCATAATAATTAACTCAACTCACACTATAAGCATAAATATAATCAAAAAATCATACAATAAGCTAAGATAATGGTTGATTTGACTAGGTGAGGAGGTAAAATGAACCCATATAATTACCCATTTATGAGGCTCATCATCACCCCACTACTGAAGGTGTTTCTCATCCTTTGAGCAACCTAGTCAATCTCTTAGTCTTTCATGGCCCTGATGGCCTCCCTAGCATTCCAAGATTCTGATGTGGTCTGCTCATGTTCTCCATAAAATCCTACCTTTCTGTCTATGTCCTTCCACTACTCCTTCTCTTCTTCTTCTCTTCTGCCTTCCAGCATGTCTAATATGAGTGGAGGACTCAGTTTTAGGCCAATCCAGTTGACCTTTAGCCTTTGCATGGAGCGCTTGTACATTGGAACTCTTTTCAATGCCTCCTTCAGCCTCATGAGGGAATGGTATTCTCTGATCTGCAAGCTGTGGGGTAGGGTGTTCCATATTTTCATGCATGCATGCACAAAGTAATCCCCAAGTAGCCTAAGCATATCTTCAAAGCATGTAATGGCTTGTTCTTGATTGGCTAGATATTTAGGGGCAATCTAAGGGTCATTGGCAAGCAAGTTGTGTGTGCTGATGAGTGCCATAGGATTTCAAGGTTCAACTTTTATCATCAATAGTTCATTCTACTCTTTTATTAACAATATTTTCATTTATGCTACCCTCAATTCTTCATGGTTCATCCATGATGCCATGGCCATTAATTGCAAATCCCCTAGCTTGGCATTGGGGTCCCACACATTCAGGTCTATGAGGGCCATTTTGTGTAGATAAATCTCTACCATCTTTGCTTTGTCCTCAGAGGTGCTTTGGTCACACAAATCCATGAACTGCCTGTAGTCTTGGAAAGGCATTATGCCTCTTTGTGCCAAAGTTTTTATTTGGAATTGAAGCCATTGATCCATCAGATAGAGGCCATAAGATTTGGTTGTTGTTTTGCATTGTAATTCTTCTATGGATAAGCTGGCCATGTATACCAAATGAGTATCTTTCTTGTGCAGCTGCCTCCTTAGTAATTCATTCTCATTCTCAAGCTAGCTTCTTGTAATGGCTTCTCTGTCTCTGAGAGCACTCAATTCCCTACCCATTTCCCTGAGTTTGTCTTCCATGTGGCCAATATCCTCAACTCCTTTGGACTTGGCTATCTGCATCCACCTATGTGTTCTCACTCTCTCTTTTTCCAATTCGAAAAACAGTGGAATTGCAAATTTCTGTGGGATTATCTTGCCTCCCTCAAGTATTCTGTAATATGATTCAAGTTTAGGCTGGGGGTTAGGTTCTTGTAGCTCTTGTGCTTCCTCTTTGACCTCTAGCTATCCTGCTATCTTTTCCTCAAGTTTTTGTGTCTCCTATAGTTTGGACAGTGTCTTTTGTAGGATTGTTTTAGCCTCCTGTAGGTCTGGTTTGGGGTCCTGTAGAATTGGCCTTCCATTCCATGTAGAAGACCTTGTAGTCCTCCTTTCATAGGTTATGGGTGTCTTAGAAGGAGATTCTTTCACCTTGGCAGATGATGAATCTTCAATGTTAATGGGAGTCTTTGATGAGGGCTGAGGTTTGCCTATTTTAATTCTTGTACTCTTCCTTGCCCTGAAATACATGGCAGTTTTTCTTTTCCTCTTCTCCTTCTACTTGACTGGTGTACTGAGGGTAGTGAGGGTATCCGTTACTTCTCTTTCCAAAGTTTCATGGGACTCTTCTCTTTTCTCTTCCCTCTCTGCCTCCTTTTCTCCCTCTTCTGTCTCTTTTTCCTCCTCATGCTCTGTCTCTTTTTCTACCTCCTATTCTGTCTCTTCAATTCTCCCCTCCTCTATTTCTTTTCTTTCCTCCTTCCTCTCTTGCTCTCCTATGTCACCATTGGCTTCATCTTCTCCTCCTTTCTGTTCTCCCTCCTCACTGACAGCAGAACTGACATCATAGGTTAATGCCTTGATATCATCCTTAGCAGTCATATTTCTAAAAACTTCCCATGCTATAGGGATTGTAAGGGTATGGAGGGCTTCTACTAGGATCTTGAATAAGCCATGGTGAGCTAGCTATTGTCAATTTCCTTCTTGTACCTTGGTGCTAGAGTCAATGAGGGACTGAAGGAGAAAGTAAGGGATACTAAGCTTTTGATGTGCTAGGGTATCCATTCCATATCTCAATTCTTGGAGGATTCTGAAATGATATCCATAAACAACACTGTGCTTCCCCTCAAAATAAATGTATTTGATCACTTGGTGGTTAACCTCATCCCAGGGATATGGTACACTAGCCCTCCTAATTCCATTTTTGTCTTCAACAGGGGTTTCATTATCTTGGAAAATTTTTCTCTTGGTAGCCTGGCCAATTTTTTTCTCATCTTTACTCCAAGGCAGCCCAAGAGGAAGGGTAGTGACCCTACTGATGAATTCAATGGTTATTTAAATGGAGAGGCCTTTAATGGTTATAGTATCATGAGTCCTTGTGTGAGGGACCAGAGAGAGAGAAAATTCATGGGCAATTTCATCATCAAACCCTCTAAACTTCTCAAAGAAATTCATCCAATTTTCCCTTGTAAATATTTCCACCACTTGAGGATGTGCATGGAGTCTAGTGGAGTTAGTGGACTCTTTTCTCATAAAACCCCTTGTCATACTACCTATACTTCTTTTGAAAAACCAGATATGGAGGTGGAGACAAAGAATTTTGAGTGAAATAGAAAAACAGAGGGGACTGTGTTTAAAAAAAAAACAATTTTTTTATGTATTTCTACCCTCTTAAAGACTCAATTTATCTTCAATTTGAGACCAACTCTTTCCCATTTGGATATTCAATAGAGGGCATTCATGAACCCTACCTCTTCAAACTGAAATTTGTGCCAAAAATCACATTTCCTCCCTTCGAAATGACTCATTGCCCCTCCTATAGAATCCTGTTGTCCCTCCTGTAGATTTCTTGTAGAAAACCTGTAGGGCTCCTGTAGAATATGCCGAGAGAAAAACTATGAAGGAAATTGATTGAGGATGGTGGATATGAGGCTGTGGAAGAATAAGAAGACTACTTTGTGGCTGAGTTATGAGGAGAAACTAAAGAAAAGGTGGTGAGAATGCACGGGGAGGAGTGCTCATTACCTTTTATGGTTGTTTTCAGTTATGAGTTTTGAGCTAGCAAGGTGTACGTTGCCCAGATTAGGACCATTTGTCATGCGGAAAAAGTCAATTTTGCGGACAAAACAGACCTCCCTAGAAGCTAAGGCTTTCTAGTGACAAACAAGACAAGTAAACACTACCTTTCTCTAAATATGCATTTAGAATACAAGTAATCAGGTGTTTATAACATACCTTTAGTCCAACGCTTTGTAGTAGTCCAGCCTCGCCGATCCGGATGAGCTCCTCCTTCTCTTCGAAACCTGCATTCACTAACAAGCCAAAAGATTACATAGCACCCGAATAACTTATAAAACAACACATATTCATCATACAAACCAAGGAGTATATGAAACAAATCATGTATAACAACTTGTTGAGAAAAATGAGTTTATTTGCATTAAGTGGAAACAAAAGAAACCATTACAACCTGAGCGTTGGTGTTGTGCAAGTCCCTCCCAAGGTCCAGCAAGAGTTTTCCTTTACTTTGATCAGCTCACCCACTTCCAAATGAAGCTAAGAAAGGATGGGAATCTCTCCTCTCAAGCTCTATAAGGGAGTCCTAATCTCAGCAGCATCTACCCTTAGGAATGTTTAGCTTTCAACCTCTCCTCCCTCTGGCCCAATGCCTGTATTTATAGTGCTTTGGAGGAAGTTAATTAGGTCCACCATGAATGGGATAAGCCCCTCTTTCAATGGGATAGCTCCCCTCTTCATGGGATAAGTTCCTCTTACATAGGGATGCATGAACCATCTGGAGGCACCCAATCCACGTCAACCCATCTTCTAGAATGCTCTAGAAATAACCACAAGTAACTTTTCTGAAGTGAAACTTGCGCCTTTTGACCTTTATAGGAGTACGCACCCAGACCTTTACATACAGAGCGTACAAGTACGCAGGTTTTATGAACTGGAGGTGCGTACACACAGGTAAGGCTAAGAGAAACTGCATAACCAGAGTTAATTGATTTTTAAAGGACTTTCTCTCTTTCTTGGAGTTTGACATGAGGAGCAGAGGTATGAGACTTGCCAAGGAGGATAGTATGACAGTTGATAGAGTCATACTAACTGTAGATAGTCATGGTGACAAATTTTAGTGTAACAGATTGCCCCCTAAAGTGCAAAGCCTGTAGTAGATTTAGGGTTTCATATCATCTAGGAAGGGTGAAGTACTTTATCATTTCAAGGATTATCTTGTGGAGAGCCCGGTTGGAACCTGCAAGTATTCAACACAAAATACATGTATGAGATCATATCATCGCTGAGGTAGGCATTCCCATACTCAGATCAAAAACTTTAACTAGCAAACTAACTACTGCTCTGATACAAGAATGATTTCGTAGTACATTATAATCATAGACTCATGTAGACACAGTATGGACGCAGCCATCTGTTTATAGTTAGTCTAGTTATACAATGAATACAAAACTCCTCACATCCTGGATGGTGGAAACTAGATCCAGGGTCTTCATTTCTACTTCTCGAAATAGTACGATTCTATCCATGCGAATAAATGAGTCGATGTCGAGCATGGTAGAAACCACTTGATTACCAGTCAATGATGTAAAATGTTAACAAGCGTGAGAGAAACCACCAGTGATGTCAATGGTTCTCAAAGTACCCAGTACAATCCATGAGATGTGAATGAATGTGTTGATGTCGAACATGTCATGGAATCCTTCGATCGAAAGTCAATGATGTAAACAGTCTTCGAAGGCGAGAAATCTGCCATTGATGCATGCGGATCTCAAGGTACTGATGATTTCTAGATCATCTTTCTAGATAATGTGCTGATGTCGATAGAAAGCGATCCGTCGTAGGCAAGCCCACAACACGAAATCATAAATCAAGTTGAAGAAATGTAGCTGTAAGGACTGACTCAGGGATGGTCAAGATGGATGACAGGTATTTTGCAGATGAATGGTTTGTTTGCAGTGACCTCTTGAACACATAACGACACAACAGATGGCTTGGTAACATTTGACCCAAAGTTAATACCCGACTGAAGACTTTCAATGTGGTTCAATCAACTGTGAGGCAAAGGATTTCCCAACCCAGGTGAATGAAAAGTGTCGTGTTCAAGAGTGGTGATAAGGTTTCTTCTGAGACAAAGGATAACAAATAGGCTCATTTTTCTCTCTTTTCCCCCACCATTTCTGGCAAGTACCTCTTTATTTTTAACAAGCTTGAGGAGGATAACATATGCTTGATTATAAGCTCATCCTTCGGATGAGTCCAACTTAGTTTAGATTCGAACCCTAAGAAGGAGTGGTTCGTTCCTGTTTGTGTTATAGAAATTTTTGTGCCTTACAACATGAAGCATGAAATGTCCATAATCTAAGGGATCCAAAGTCCCTAAACATGTTGTTCCTACCCCTAGAGGAACAAGGTCAGCAAACCACAGCACTGAAAATCAGTTCTCCACCTGAAAACACTCAAGAACAAGCAATTTCTGGATCATGTCAACTGCTCCACTGAGCATCTGCGCTGAATGTCAACTGCCCCTCTCTGTACCTGCGTTGAATTTCAACTCCAACAAAGGCTACCTGCGCTGAGCGAGATTGGACAAGTGGCACAGTCATTCCTCAAGGTGTCAATGCCCAGGAAGCTTCCAAAATGACACTTGGATCAGGGAATTCGCCTAGTGATGAGTAAGAGGTTCTTAAACTCCAAGTGGAAGCAAGGATCTCCAAGTGGACTCAAGAACTGAAGTATAACTGAAGTGGGAGAGGACACTAGTCAGCTCTCAAGCTGACTCATCCTTTCTCCAAAACTCCTATATATAGAGCTCTCTCATGAGGTCTAGGGAGGCTGGAATTTTGTGAATGTAAGGAAGTGTTGTTGGTTTGAGTTTAGAGCTATTGGGTGATTGCTTTGAAGGAGGTGAAGAGGAGATTTATTTCTGCTGGGAGGTGTTGCTGGATTGGGCCTCCTATGGTTGTAACACTCCTTGAACTTTACTTCTTCCATTAATAAAGCATTTGAGGTTCTTCTATATGCATGTGTCTCAATGGTGTATTGTTATACTTGTGTATTTGATTTATTCTAATCCTTGAATCAATTATGAATGTATGCTTCTCGTAGTTTCCCTCTCTTGCCTTTTTGCAGGATCTTTGTGTAGCTGGGCCAGTGAAAGAGCAAGGAGCTGGGAACAAGTAGCAAGGAGAGAAGATTGGATCAATCATTAGCAAAAGACATCGGTTATTGGATCTCTTTCTCCCCTATTTTACTTTCATAAAGAAGAAATCTTAGATAGCTTTGCTTCAGTTGTTGCTGAGGTACTATCACCCTTAGAGTGGGATAGGGTCATTCCGTATTGGATACTTTTCCCAACAACAAATTGGCGGCTCCGCTGGGGATCGTATCTTGTTGGTTATTTGTGTTTTTGCTATTCATTTCATAAACACAGGGAGTACCGAATCGAACTGCATTTGGATCTTTCGAATGCAAAGTAGAGGGCAGCTACTCTAGCTCAGTTTCTGGGCATGTTTATGATTTGAAGAGCTGATCCACAAGGACTCTGAACAGCTCTTAGTGATAGCTTTTCATCCTCCTAATCACCCTTTAGTGTGTACTTGACTGATAGCCTCTGATTTGGCCAAAAACTGTGAATTTTTGAGCAATCTGTGACCCGGAAACCAAGAGAAATGAAAGTTTCGTTCTTCAGTGCAGGCACTGTGAAGGCTGTCTGCATTTCAGTGTAGTTCCCGAAGGGGCTACCTGCGCTGAATGTCAAACTGACAGTGTACTACCTGCGCTGAACCAGTCTTTCCTGTGCTACTAGGGTTCCCTGCTGTTTCTTGCCTTGTTTTCATCCTTGTTTTTGCAGCCTGTTGTCAGTCAAGGTACCTATCTGAAACCAACTTTCCTTGCCACTATTCCACCTCGGTTGTATAAAGAAACTGTGTTTTTTCTTTGTGTATTTCTTACATCATTTACAGTTTCCCATAACGAAAAGCGAACTAGTCTTGTTGTGGCCTCTTAGATCTAGACCTGTGATAAGTGTCGTATGGATCTTAAGAGTTAGTTTGTTTGTTGTTCATAGCTGATTGAGCTTTTGCTTTCGTCATATGGTTTGAATTTATACATTTCTAGTGTTCAAACAAGTAAATCTTAAGTTGTCATTTGATTTTGGACAAGCTTGTTTGCTTTCACTTGAAATTGAATTCAAAATTATACAACAGCTTTCTTTTTGTAATACATCAACATTAAGAAAGAGAAAAGAAATACTTGCATTGTGCATGTGCATTTTGACAGCTTGCATGTTGATTTAGGGAAAAGTGCATTAGTGTGTGCTCTATGATCTGTGTGAAAAGATGGTGTCTTTCTTTTCCCTCAGTAGTTAAGATTTTCAAAGTTGAAAGATTGAAAAGCTTGCTTATCATCTTAGACTGCATTTAGGAAGTTGTATTATACATCTCGTGGTGATCCATAAAGGCAAACTGCTAAACAAGATCAACTTAAAATGAATTGAATTTACATAACAACGCTTTGAAACATAACGCAAACACATAGAGGTCTAAGCTAGAGACGTGTTCCAGCGTCGTTAAACGTGATATCTTAGCGTTGAGTGGTTGGGTGATTCCTCCACGGTGAAGCGATAAGTATCAATACGGACTTGTGCTCCCACGTACCGTCGTGTATATATTGGGAGACCCCTAGAGGAATAAATCCTTTATCCTTAGGAAGCCGTGTCGGCCGCCCTACTGATCACGATGCAGTGAACACAGCATTCACGAAGATCGACCACCCGTACTGTAAAACGTATTCTGTGGTTTCGCGAAAGGTTTGGCACACCCTCTGCCTAGATCTCCAGAGCAGTTTCTTTTGGCCTTTTTCAAACTCTATAACTGAAAAAGTCCATCTGAGCATTTGTCACTTCAGGCTCGTTAAAACATCGAAGGAGACTAGAGTCATCTTTAGCTTTTTCTCGACTCTTAAAAAGTGAAAAAGCAAGTTGTGTCTAAAGCGTCGTTATAAAATTTATTTTAAATGGAACATAATCACCTCCTATTCCTGCATTGATCTGTAGGTTGAGAACATGGAACGCCCCAACCAAGGAATTCCCCATGATGGAAATCCTAGTCCTTTCTCCTCTCGGGGAGAAGTTGGTGCGCCCAACATGGCCACATTGTCGCTTCCAGGACTGACAATTGGCCTGCCAATTTGGCTATTCTCAACCAATGTAGTTCAGAACACCATGGTTCCTGAGCAGTCGAGTCAACAGTCAGATCAGTCTGGAGCTGCCCACTAGCCTTCTACTTCCTATAACTCTTCCTCCAATCCCTCATCTTCGCAAGGTAGAGCCGGCAAAAGCCAAGCTCCCATGGAGAAGAAGGAGAAGAAGAAGAGAGAGAAGAAGAAGAAGGAGCCTAAGGCGATTGGGGGCAAGCAAAAGACATCTGACAAAAATCCACACACAGCACAGACCGGGCCTAAATCGCCATGTGTCATATGTAGAGGAGACCACTTCCATAGAGACTGTCCCTGTATTCCCCGGATACTAAGGGACTGGTCCCCTCGTTTGCACAATTCGGGAGCATCAACCTCTGATAGCCATGTTGAATGCTTACCGTCAACCAGCGAAAGTGAAGGTTCAAGACAAAAAGGGGGAGCAAGATTTCCCTGCAGACTGTGTGAAGGCGATCACGCCATCCACCGTTGTCCCTTCTTAGACGAAGTGAAGAGAGTTTTGGAAGATCGTCCGGTTTCACCGTTGAGACTTCCTCCTGGATACAAAAAACTCGTGCCGAGTCCTTCGTTGGTTGAGAATACAGCTGGCCCGCTCAAGTGGTTAGCTAAAACGTCAGTCACTGAAAATGAACCTACTGAATCCAGACCGGACAAAAGTCCAAAGGTCGAAACGGCAGTTGACCTGGTTCTCCCTTCAGAAGTTTCATCTTCAAATGACACCGTCACTGAAGACTCATCTTCAAATGACACCCTCACTGAAGAGAATAGGGATGACACCATCCAGATTCTTTTCATCAACACAGACTCTGATGAGCATCAGGGCAATGCGCCCATTCCTTTATCGCAGGAAGGAACATCGTCAGGGTCATATCCGGCCATATATTCGGTCCCACCACCAAGCAACCTAGTTGTATCCTTTGATTGGAATCAACTAGGCAGACCCCGGTTGCCAGCCAGTATACCATTCAGAATCATTGTCCAAATATACAGAATGATAATGGCTGGCACTATCATTGATGAAGGGGCATCTGTGAGTATCCTTTCCTCTATTGCTTGGAAAGCACTGGGTTCCCCGGCGCTTTTACCTGAGATAAGAAATCTCTCGGGTTTTGATAAAGGAACCAGTCGACCATTAGGGATCCTCCCCAATGTGCCTGTTACATTGAAAGGGAAGACCGTTCAAATGAACGTGATGGTCGTTCAAGGACCCTTGGATTATAACCTACTCCTTGGACGAGACTATATATATTGCATGGGAGCGATAGTCTCCTCACTCTTTAGAGTAATGTGTTTTCCACACGAAGGAAGAGTGGTCGAGCTCGTAGACCAACTTTCATTTCCGGGATCATGCATCGCAAATAGTCAAATACCAACCCTGAATGGTCTATTCAATAAAGAAATGTCTCCACCCCCAGTCCTCCTTGCCGATGAATGCGAGTGATTCAGAAAGATGGGACTGGAACCCAGGGGGCATGCATCCTCGTCTACTTCGGGCAGAAGAAACCCTGGGTATAAGGTAGAATTTCCGCGAAAGAATATGACTAGTCCGTACCCCGTCCGTGGATGGAAGAGGGGTTGTTCTGGAATAGGATTCTTTTGTCAAAGTTATGTGAGTGGAATAATCTACTTTTCACTCATCGTTGTCTATTTAGGTAGACAATGCCAAAGAAATGTTTTAGTTTGAAGAAGTTAACAAAACAATCTTTGGGTAACCTGAAAGAGGTAAGCCTCACCCTTTAAAACAAATGTTTTGACGGATAAGTAGGGGCAGCCTTGAAATTGTACTTTACACCTGGGGGCATGCAACCTTTTGGAGTGCGAGCAAGGGACGACTATTTATTTTTTTAAATTTTTAGGTCCTCCCTTTAAACCTGTAGGTCTAACCCTTTAAACTCGTAGGATTAGCCGTTTCCGAACTTGCATAAAGAAAGGATGCGGAGCATAGATTCGTGAGATAAAGCTCCATAAAAAATAGCTATCTCACAGGAGACATTCTTATCTTATGACTGGTATAATCGAGCAGTTTTAGCACATAGTTCATGCTCGTTAAAAAATAAACGCAAGATTCGAGCAGTTTTAGCGCATAGTTCATGCTCGTTAAAAAATAAACATAAGATTGTGAGCAAGCTTTCCCTTAGAGTTCAAGCTCATTCAGAAAAAATGAACCGGTAAATAACCATTGTGATCATAAATTCATCAGCCATAAAAAGCCTTGGTCGTGTTCGCCCGTCACCTCCACTTTTCATTTGGCCGATCATTCACCTCCATTTGTGTGTTTACCTCTTTTGAGAAACAGCTGCGAAGAGTGATTTCACCTAGCCATCCTCATGACACTGCCGTGATTGGAAAATTCCAACCTATACCTGGAATCCGCTGCTATCCCTGTTTATCACTCGTTCCTCAAAAGACGAGTCTTCTTTGAGCTCTTTTCATCTGACTCGTAAAATATGAAAAGTTTGCCGAGTTTTGGCCTTCTAGCTCGTTAAATGATCGGAAGAGCTATCCCTCCTCTAGATTTTAATCTTTTTGGACCTGAGGGATTAGTTCACAAAAAGATCGAGCGCTTGTTTTGTTCGGCTCGTTAAAAGTACCGAAAACTCATCCCTTCTGTATTGTTTTATACTTTTTCGGACTTAAGGGATTAGATGACGAAAAAGGAATTTTGGAGTTAACCTTCTGTACCTTTTCAGACTCTCTAAAAATGAAAAGGACCGAGTTTTCCTTGTCGTTAGACTTGTTAAAATGATTAAATAGCGACAAACTTGTCTTTAGACGAGAACGAGTTTCCCTATCGCTAGGATCGTTAAAACATAGCGATGGGCTTGCCCGAAGGGCAGGTTATAGAACAAGCATATGTTATCCTCCTCAAGCTTGACAAAAATAAAGAGGTACTGGTCAGAAATGACTGGGGAAAAATTGGGAGAATCTCAAAGCTTTAATGGTAGCAAGTCGCTCTTGAACATGACACTTTTCCTCCATACCACATCGGGTTGGGTTGTTTCATTCACCGGTCTCATCACCATGGTCTTCGCCAAACCATCCACATTTGGGGTAATGCTACCGATCCATCGCATCAGTGTCGTTATATGTTCAAGAGATGTCATTCAGAAAGAGTCAACCGTGTCCCATCCACTGCCATACATTATCCTTCATCCATTCATGACCGCCACCCTGAATCATATGTCACAGATTGTTTTCACCTCCACTAAAATCATTAGCTCCGTTCCGTGTCACTGATGTGGGATTCATTAAGGCCCTCCTTTGACGGATCGCTTCTTGTCGACTTCAGTTCATTATCCAAGAAGTTGATCTAGGAACAACCCCCTCAGTACTTTGAAGCTTGCATGCCTCAATGGCAAGTTTCTCACTTCCGGCGACAGGTATACATCAATGACCTTCGACCAGAAGATTTTGCGTGGTGTTCGACGCCAAGTCCTTTATTCACACCACGTGAATTGTACTGCAGTACCTTGAGGGTCATTATCATTATCGGTGATTCCTCTCGCGCTTGTTAACGGTTTACATCATTGACCGGTAATCAAGCGATGTCTTTCCATGTTCGACTTCAGCGCAATTCTCACATGGATCGACTTGTACTTAGAGTGAAGATCGAACGAGTTTGAAGACCCCAGATCTAGTTTCATCCATCCGGGCTGCGATATATATTCAAGAAATATAAATACATTTGACATGTACATCATTGCAGCAGATGATCATCCTACTCAAAGGATGATAATTTCAGCAGAGAATTATCAGTCTACCATCAGACGATCGTCTGTTCTATGTACCAAAATGAATTTATAAAGCTGAGCATGGGAATGCCCACCTCAGCTAGATCATGAAAGCAGAATGAAAAATAATGTATTGTATTGTATCTTATTACAGGTCACCTCTCAGCGATTGAATGAACTTCGGATCCTCCGGATAAAGCATTTCACCCGATAAACGACCTCATACTTTAGGGGGCAACTGTTATAGACATTTTTGTGCCTTACAGCATGAAGCATGAAATGTCCATAATCTAAGGGATCCAAAGTCCCTAAACATGTTGTTCCTACCCCTAGAGGAACAAGGTCAGCAAACCACAGCACTGAAAATTAGTTCTCCACCTGAAAACACTCAAGAACAAGCAATTTCTGGATCATGTCAACTGCTCCACTGAGCATCTGCGCTGAATGTAAACTGCCCCTCTCTGTACCTGCATTGAATGTCAACTCCAACAAAGGCTACCTGCGCTGAGTGAGATTGGACAAGTGGCACAGTCATTCCTCAAGGTGTCAATGCCCATGAAGCTTCCAAAATGACACTTCGATCAGGGAATTCGCCTAGTGATGAGTAAGAGGTTCTTAAACTCCAAGTGGAAGCAAGGATCTCCAAGTGGACTCAAGAACTGAAGTATAACTGAAGTGGGAGAGGACACTAGTTAGCTCTCAAGCTGATTCATCCTTTCTCCAAAACTCCTATATATAGAGCTCTCTCATGAGGTCTAGGGAGGCTGGAATTTTGTGAACGTAAGGAAGTGCTGTTGGTTTGAGTTTAGAGCTATTGGGTGATTGCTTTGAAAGAGGTGAAGAGGAGATTTCTTTCTGCTGGGAGGTGTTGCTGGATTGGGCCTCCTATGGTTGTAACACTCCTTGAACTTTACTTCTTCCATTAATAAAGCATTTGAGGTTCTTCTATATGCATGTGTCTCAATGGTGTATTGTTATACTTGTGTATTTGATTTATTCTAATCCTTGAATCAATTATGAATGTATGCTTCTTGTAGTTTCCCTCTCTTGCCTTTTTGCAAGATCTTTGTGTAGCTGGGCCAGTGAAAGAGCAAGGAGCTGGGAACAAGTAGCAACGAGAGAAGATTGGATCAATCATTAGCGAAAGACATCGGTTAGTGGATCTCTTTCTCCCCTATTTTACTTTCATAAAGAAGAAATCTTAGATAGCTTTGCTTCGGTTGTTGCTGAGGTACTATCACCCTTAGAGTGGGATAGGGTCATTCCGTATTGGATGCTTTTCCCAACAATAGTTTGTAATCGAACAGGTCCTTTACTGTGAAATTTTAATGAGTCCAGTATAGGAGAAACTCGGCGTTTTTCAATTTTAGAGAGTCTGAAAAACTTAAGAAGACTCCAGGGTTGAACTTTTTCGTAAATTTGTGTCTCCCAAGCCCAAAAAAGTATAAAGTAATACTTGAGAGAACCGCCTGGTTTTTTACGACCAAGGAGTACTTTCATAGTTAGTGTCTTTGACCTAAAAAGTAAAAAGCGATCAAGGACACGTCATTTTATTTCCAGTATCGAGTTTGAAACGACAAAAACCCAACAATATTTTCCTGTTTTTTCGGTCAGAAAAGGGCTATAAGAGGACCGTCTTTTAATTCTGTTTTAACGAGTGTAAAAGAAACGATCGACGATCTTTTCATGTTTTAGGAGTCAGAAAAGGGCTTAAAAGATGACTCTGATGTTTTTGTTTGTGAAAAATGACAATTTTCCTTGAAAATCCTTTTATCCTGCACAAAAACCAACACATTACTCATACCTGTTTAATGATAGATAAAAATACTTTGCAAAATACCTTTTCATGGTGGAAAATAAACAAATTTAACATTCATTTACTCAAAAAACCTATAGAAAGGGGTTTTACCATTTCATTTTTACCATTTTACTGTTGAGGAGAGAAAAAGGGTTTTTGGCAAGAAACTTCCCGTGGTCGTTGCGGAGAATCCGATCGTCGAAACCGAACGCCGTCTCATCAGGTATTCTACAACATCTTCCCTTGCATTTCCATCTGTTTAGAATTTGTTTTTAAGCTTTAGATTCATTTTTTGGAGGGCTTGGGGTTTCAAAGGCCGCTTTTCGGGGTACACAGGTGCTCCAAAGGTGACCTGTGTACCCCGACATTTTCTCAGTTGGGAAAATGCTGGGCATACGCAGCTTGCCTTAAGACAGCCTGCGTACACACGCTCTGTCTCTAAAGGCGGGCTGCGTACACCGCGGAGTGGGTTTTTAAACTCCAATTTCTCCAAAATGAACCAAAAACTTTCAATTTTATGGACTCTAACAGATGTTTTATGGTGTGTAGATTGCCCACCATGCTTGATTGGCGCGAAAGAGAGCACGAAGATGTCAATTTGGCCGTGATTAATCATCAACCTTCCATTGATGCTTTAAAGGCATGCGGTCTTTACAAATACTGGGCCATACCTGGCATGAGGGCCCAGGTAAGTTTTCTAGAGTGGCTGGTCGAAAGGTGGAACGTCCAGGATCAGTGCTTTTACATTGGAGGGCATCAGCTCGAAATAGAGCCCTCAGACATTTACTTTCTCACTGGTTTGCCCAAGAGGGGCGAACAATTGACTCTGTCCGGGACTAGGCCGGGTGGCCAGTCCATTGCTAGTCTCCGTCTAGAGTGGTGCAATAATCAAAACCAGGAGAGAGGGATAGAAATCAAAAAGATATCCCGACCTGAACTTATGGTAATTGCCTTTACAGTTACCAGACTTTGCGGCGCAGCCGCTTTGCACATTGCCACCGGGTCCCAAATGCGGATGGCGATTGACTGCTATCAGGGCACCATTTTCAACTGGTGCGATGCTGTGTTGGACAATTTAAAGGGCCAACTGACTAGGGCAAAAAATAGGCAACTGAAGACTTTTGGTTATGGGCCTTTAGTTGTGAGTTTTTCTCTAGAGAGGGTTCCGATGTTGATACCGCAGCAGCTCATTGTTGAGGCTGGGCTTCCCCGAGAGCCTAAGTTGATGCGATGGGTTGCGGTGATGGCCTGTCATTTTGACGAGGGCACGGAGGTTGTCCGATTTAGACCGGAGTATTTTCACTGGTTAGAGGACCAGGTCTTCTTGATACAGGATTTTCCTTATGCCGGAGTCAATTTTCGTGGCGATCCGGACATGATTCTTCCACTGGGAGAACAGTGGGATGACACAGGTACTTTATTTTTCACAAGTGTTTTTAAATTATCTACTTTTTTTTTTTGTTTTTATATCGTCTCAAAACTGACATTGACAATTTTCAAAATGCAGATGCAGGCCCACGGCGTCCAGCCAATCTCCGGCCTTTCGAGAGGAGACAACCAGTTGCACCGGCACCGATCCCACGGAATGAGGCTACAGAGACCTTAGCTGAGTTGGAACAAGACCTAGAGCGTCTGACAGCAGATATACCAGAGACTACTATAGATGATATTCCTATCAGGCTTCAGCGTTATGTAGTCGGAGTTCCAGGACCTTTTAGGAGGTTCTTGTGTAGGGTAGCCCGTGCAGTGGTGTCATATAGAGATCATCACCAGTGATTGGATGATCGTTTTTGTAGACACATGTGACATTTTGGTTTTTTGTACTTATCATTTTTGCCGATCATAAGGTGTTTTGCAACCTATGATCGAAGACGATGTATTTTTGACACACTCCTATCTATATATATCATTATTACCGGCTTATCTTGTTAAACATGTGTGATTAAATGTTTTTAAATTTACATGTATGATTATCGCAAATGTCTATCTAACATTCGAGAAGCAATTGCATCTGCTAATGTATTAAAAGACCTTGGAATATGTTGATATTCAATGTAATCAAACTCACGTTCCAAGAGACGCACTCTCAAAAATAACCTTAATAACACTGGATTTCTAATGGCATAAACTCTATTAAGCTGTAATACAACGAGTTCAGAATCTAACCTCACTATCAAACTCCGAATCCCAAATGAAATAGATTCAGACAATAACTTAATCACTGCACTGTATTCTGCAATGTTGTTTGTTGTTTGACCGAGGCTCACCCCATGCATAGAAACTAACTCGTCAGAGGGCGAATAAATAAACCAAGCTTCGGAAGAGATATTCCGTGTATTACGACAAGCACCATCAGCGAATCCAATGTACATTTGGAGAGGCATCGACATCTGTAAACGTCAAGGGTAAAACCAAGATAAGCAGAATAACGATGAAAAACACACTTTCTAAGCTAAGCACACTGTCTAAACTAACAAACACACTAGCTAGAAAGAAAAATTAACCTAATTAACCTAACTAAAATCTCCACACCCATCATTTAAGCATAATACCTCTTTAGGTAAAGTCCATTTCTGGGTTTACCCAAAGAGTCCCCGTCAAAGTCAACCAGCTCATAGGCCCCTTTTGCTAGCTTTCGCTTAACAATGTAGGGCCCATGCCACATAGGAACGAATTTTCCAGCACCTAATTTATCGTTAGCTTGATCATACAATAGCACTAGGTCTCCTTCCGAAAAATTTCGAGGGGTCACATTTCGATCATACTGAGCTTTCATTCGTTTTGCATGAGTCTTGATTTCCAGTGCAGCATTGCGTCGAGTCTCATCTAATTGAGCTAAGTATAATAAACGCTTCTCCTCTTCGGAAGTAGCTGGAAGTAATTCGACAACAATTTGAAGTGATGGGATTTCGCATTCAATGGGCAACACAGCTTCCAAACCATAAACTAGTTGGAAAGGAGTGAACCCTGTCGATGTTTTCATTGAAGTTCAGTATGCCCAAAGCGCGGAAAATAACATGTTGTGCCAATTCGACCGATGAATCCCAATGATTCGTCGGATCATGATAACTAAAATTTTTTTGATGGACTCAACCAGACCGTTGGCTTGTGGATAATAAGGAGTTGAGCTATCGTGACGCAAACCAAGCTGGCCTGTAAGTTCTGTCATCATAATGTTTCGAAAATGGCATCCATGGTCAGTAATTATCGCTTGTGGGACACCAAACCTAGCAATAATGTGATTGAATACGAAAATTGCAGCTGTCTTGCCGTCTGCCTCGAATGTAGGCATCGCCTCGGCCCACTTAGTAAAATAATGAACCGCAAGGATGATATACGCATGCCCCCCGGCTGAGTGAGGGTTACATGTAATAAAGTCGATACCCCATTTGGCAAAAGGACCAACGGCAATTATAGGGTGGAGAGGAGCAGGTGGTGCACGCATCTTGCGATCAAACACTTGACAGTTGTGGCATTTTCGTAACGCAATAATACAGTCTTTAAACATGGACGGCCAGAAGTAGCCAACACGCAACACCTTCTGAGCTGTGGCATACCCAGACATATGACCGCCACATGCTCCAGAGTGACAGTCATTTAAAACCCTTTTTGCCTCTTCGTGAGTTAAGCAATGTCGGAAAACCAAGTCCGCCCCACGGCGATAAAGAATATCTCCAATAATTTTATACTGTTGGGACTGGAATCGAATTTTTCGACGTTCCGAATTTGAAGCTTCGGGCCGAAAGGATTGGGTTTGGAGATAGACGATTATATCCCCATACCATGGATCTAAAGTGCTGATGAGAAACAAAGATTCGTCTGCAATGGGTTCCTCTGCCACAGTTTCCGTGTCAGCACGCGGGAAATCACACATCATCTCTGCAAAAACTAAAGATTTCTTAGAATTAGATTTTTCAAATTCCAAGTTGAACTCTTGCAGGATTACGATCCATTTAGAGTACTTGCCCCCTAGCAATTGTTTAGTCAAAATGTAGATCATAGGGTTGCAATCCGAAATGACTGTAGTTTTACGGAGAAGAATGTAATGACGAAAACGTTGGACAGCCTGTACGGCTGCCAGGGCCAATTTCTCTACATGCGAATATTTTAGCTCAGTGGGATTTAACTTCCTACTAAGATAATATATCACATGTTCCGTTGCAAATTCGTCTTCCTGAACTAAGACCATTCCAATAGTGGAATGAGAGGCTGCGAGGTACAAAAAGTAATCTTGGTTGTAGTTGGGAGGATGCAACAACGGTGCATGGGTCAACGTGTGTTTAAGTGCATCAAAAGATTGCTAAGCTATCTCATCCCAAGAGAATTGAGCGTTCTGTTTCAACAACCGTGTAAAACCTTTTGTAACCTCGGCGTAGTTAGGAATGAATCAACGTAAAAAGTTTGCTTTCCCCTGCAAACTTTGGAGTTGGCGAAGACTCGAAGGAGGAGGCAATTTGATGATAGCTTCTACCTTCGAGGGATCGATGCGAATGCCGGCTTTTGGAACTACAAATCCCAGCAATCGTCCCACTTCTATATATAAGACACATTTGTGTGGGTTCAAACGTATATGATAATGCCTACACCTCATGAAGATTGCGCGTAAATGGACAAGGTGATCAGCTCGATGTAATGAATGAGCGGGCAAATCATCGAGATACGGTTGCACAATGTGTTTGATGTCATGAAACGCATAAGACATCGCCCTTTGAAAAGTGGCTCCGGCATTCTTAAGCCCAAAAGGTAATTTGAAATAAGAAAATGTCCCCCATGGACAAATGAAAGCCGTTTTTGGTTGATCGGAAGGTAGAATATTGATTTGATTGTAACCGGAAAAACCGTCCATAAAGGAAAATATTTCACTGCCGGCACAATCATCAATTATTTGATCGATATAGGGTGTTGGATAGTTGTCTTTGGGACAAGCACGATTGATATCCCTATAGTCGATACATATTCTTATTGTTCCCTGTTTTTTGTTAACCGGAACAATATTCGACACCCAATCCGTTAGCGGGATCGGATAAATGAAACCTGCTTTCAACAACTTCTCAACTTCTACTTTAATTGCAGCCTTTTTTCGTGGGTGAATCTGACGCAAACGTTGCCGGACGGGTTTAGCGTCCGGATAAGTCTTAATCTCATGGACAACAATTCCGGGATCAATTCCTGGCATTTCCTCATAGGACCAGGCAAACACGTTGTGGAATTCTTGAAATAGGGCCTTGTATGTCTGAATTTTGTCATCTGAACACGAGGCACCTATATGAATGTTTTCAATGATTCCGGGCTTGACTGAAATGTCAATGGGAACAGTGCCAGAGATGTTCCCCAAATTCAGCTCTGAATCAGGATGTTTCATTGGACTCTGAGCTTCCTTGACATATTCAGCTGTAAAAACTGATGAGAAATCGTTTTCAAAGCGATCATCCTCAGGTAAAAACGAAGATCTATGATGGAGATCTTCCCATGGTAAATCGTCTACACACAGGACTTCACAAAGTTGTTCGTCAGATGACACAACTTCGGGAAATGCTGTTAACTCCGAGGTTGAAGTGAAAAGTGATTCCTCATGGACCACATTCATTTGGTCGATTTTGGTTGAACGCAGGTCGGTAAAAGACTGCACGGCTTCATAAGCAATTTCATACGGACTCAAAGGCATAGCATCACCAAATGAGTCTATTTCAAATTCGGAAGGAATGATCCAAGGATCGTCGTAAACAATGGTATCTGATGTAATCATATGAATGGATGTGAATGAAGACACGACGTTGATTGGAGGAAAAGGAAAAGTGCCCAGTAAACCGGCATCTTTAACTAATCCTACGTCAACATCCTTATACGGGATAGTCGTTTTACCGACATGCTGTATACTTTCTGAAGAGGCTGGGTCGGATGAGAAATAAGCCAGCTGGTCTATGGTCACGATCTTGCCATTATGTGGAAATTTTATTACTCTGAAGACCGATGAGACGACCGCTATCATAGCGTAAGACCAACTTCGACCCAAGAGAAGGTTGTAGTCTAGAGGGGCATCAACCACCTCCACATCCAGACTAACGGTTTTTCCTTCAACCCCTATAGGAAAATCTTGTAGAATGCCAAATGGATGGAACCCACGGCCATCAAAGGCCTTAAGAATTGTCGGGGATTGATTTAGTGAAGGAGAACCAAGTGATCTCCAGCATTGTATCGACATAATACACGTGGAAGCTCCCTCATCAATTACAGTCCGATGAATAGGCCTGTTTTTTACTATCGCTGGGATCTGGAAAGCCATCTGATGAGGTAAACGCAGTGTACTATTTTCTAGATCAAAGATTATAAGGTTCGGGTCCTGAACATCAACAGCTCCTATAGCCGACAAAAGTAATTTTCGTTGTGCTGGGCATGATTGTAGCACTTCTAAAGCCGACATTGCTGAGGGTGAAACAGCTAAATCCTCAACAATATTGTAATTTTGGGCCGCTCTCGCATATGGATTGAAAGCAGACCTTCGAAGTACACCCTTGGCGGGCGGTTTAATTACTAAGTCAGGGTTAGGTTTCTCGATTTGTAGTGGATCGGAACTGGGAGCTGAGGTTGATGGATTTGACTGAGAAGATTCTACTTCTTTCGATCCATCAATGGGACTTTTACTACCATAATCGTGTGACCGAGTCGCAATCCTTACATGAGACATCATCAATATGGGTTCTTCAACGGCACTCGAGGAAGAACCTATCATTTTGCTATCTTTCGGAAATGGGTCCTTCAAGACAGCAGGAATTTGGGAACCCTTGACGATTTTCGCAACCTCAGCCCGATGAGGGCAATCTCTTGTAAAATGATCTTCTTCACAAATAACACAAGGATAACGGGGCTTGCACTTTTCGTCATTGGTTTCCTACTTTTATGTTTTCTCCTTTGGAGTTTTGTCTGCTTTATTCTTCTTCTTGCCTTTCTTCTTCCCACCATTTTTTTATTTAGCCGTAGATGACTGTACGGCGTGAATATCAGCGGAAACTTCAGCAGAAGATTCTCTTGTCGGGGAGTCTGGTAAGGTGATAATGGGCGAAGAATTCTTTGAAGACTTCTTCTTGCTTTTAGTATTTACCTGTTGAGGGACCCGAAATCGGGTCAACAACAAGGGGGATACCCACCCGGTCGGGAACCTGGTTGGCGACTCCTTGCCCGTTTGGTGTAGCGGGTCCGACTGGGGATGATGGGACCAGCTTCCCAATTTAAAGGATGTGTGAGTGTGTGTAGATATTGATGATGCTAATATAAAGGTAATTTCAAGCTAATCTAACTCTAAACTCTAAACTGACTCTAAGCTACCTTAATCCAACAAAAACAACACATCTAATCTATACTAACCCGGGGTAGGATTCTTTCATCATGCGATCTAAAAAGATTTCATACAATAACTGGTAATAAAGATCATTCAGCTATCATAAGAATATAAATCAATTAAGATAAACCATTCTGCATAAGAAGTTAGGCAAAATAGTTGTGAACAGCATATCGCATGATAAGTTTATTCATATGTTAATTACAAACAAATGATTCCACCTTACAAAAGTGCCAAATGGTAACCCAGACATTCATACATCAACATATAAACAAATCAGTTGTATATCACTCTGAGAATATGAGCAGAAATTAATCAAGAGATAAAAGTACCATTTATGACTGATTTTACTCACAAACTCCAAGCAATAACGATTTATCTCTACTTACTTCTAACATCTACTAAGAGTACAGAAGTGCAACATCAGTAGCAGACATTAAAATGCAAACATAAATAAATCTCGATCCATCCATTCATCAAAAACCACCTCCGAGGGTGGAAAAGTGCATGTTCTGAGGACAAGTTTTTTGACAAATTTTCGGACCCTTCTCCAAATGCCATGAGAAGGGTTAAATACTGCTAACTAACTAATCTTAATTACACAAATTTAGGGAACGGCTTCAAATGACCGCCCTTTTACTAAAGCAATTTTATTTCTAAAATTTGAATCTAATTTCTAACCGTTTCTGTATCTGCTCCTTAGTGTTGTAAGCAATGTGAGGTCCACCTGGAAAGAGTCGGCTAGTTGTCTTTTCCTTTTGCTTGGGTGATAAAAGTAGAAATAACAAAAGCTGGCACCTCTTTCTGACAGACTAGAAGATATTTTTGAAAAATCTTCCTTTGGCTGGGTGTATTTGTTGTGTGTATACTTAGTATAACCCAGATTTCTTTCAAACTGATTGTGTTGTTGCTATTTCGGTTTCCTGCCGTGTGAATGACTCAATGAGTTAGGGATTTTGTTGCCTGAACAATCTTACGCATTGAAAATTGCTTCCGTTCTTTGTTCCAGGCTTTTCTGAAGCATCATCCCTTTTTAGCGTTTTTCTTTTTTGCTTTATCCAATCTGAGCTTCAGGATCTTTTGCAAACATGCTGCTTTTGTGCGCCTTCGACTCTGAGTCTTGGATAGTCTATTTTCATCAGTGTCTGTGGAGTGATACTCTGGAATCCGCGGCTCTATTGCATGCGACAACCATTTGCGAAGGCATCTCCTCTCTGTCCTTCAAGTATTGGCGCTTTCCCCTTCTCCTTAGATGTTTCCTGCATATAGATTTATATTAGTTGTTGCCTTACAGTTTACGCAAAGGAAAAGAGACATGATGAAAAGATTGACATGAAAGCTTTAAGTCCTAATGAATGCATAATCATGACACTCATAATGACTTGACTCTTTGAAAAACGCAACACGATCATTTTTGGATACTCAGGCGTGCAATCATTAATTTCCCTTAAGGTGAGCCCTCGATTTTGGGTTTACAGATCATGCCAAAGAAAATTTGCGATGAGTGGTTTCTGCGATTCGTATCGCAGCAATTAATAGTCTCAATCGTCGCAGATCGCAAATCGCAAAATCGCAGTTTGCAAGATTGCAGGTCGCAAATCGCAATATCGCAACTTTCATTTGCTCGTTATGCGCTGTTTATGCGACGTCGCATATCGGCCGTCGGCAACTCCTTAGGTTTTTCTTTTAAGGGCGCTTTCAAAATATGCGATGCGATGGATATCGCATCGCTTCATCGCAGCTTACTTACGCGCATAGAAAAAAGCTTCACTCTCTCTTTGCGACGCGATATAGCTTTTAGGGAGTTAAATACAAAAATTTTGATAAAAATATTTTTGAGATTTTTTGTTAAGGGTCCCCCTTTGCTTGATATTATTGCTAATACTAAACAAAGAGGGGGGTTATTGGTGACCACAACAATGGCGATTCACTGTGAAGAACCAGTTATCTCTGCTTTTCTATTGACATTTCCACTTCCGAAACAGAAAATATTTTCTTATGTCTAAATTTTGTTATGGACAGATAGAGTAGATTACCCCTCATCCTGTCAATGATACTTTGTTTCAACCTTTCTTTTTGTCCCATTGTCTGCTTCCCTAGGCTTAGTTCTTGCATTCATACCAAACATTACTCGGTCCTTTTTAAAAGATAAAATAAGGTCTTCTCTGCGTACTAGTTTTAGAATATGCTCATTTTTTGCAGGTAGAGCCTCTGCTGCCCGTAAGCGTCCATAGCCTCGACAGGGTTACCATGTTATCCAACAATGATCCTTTTTCCTGCTTGAGGTTATTTACAACACTTCAGAGAAAAATCCTTTTTTGACACTTTTTCCTTTTTTATTCTCTAAAGAACAATGTCTTGGTTTGGTGGCCAAATTATGACACAGTCATTCACTTGATTTACACTTTTGCTGAACAAGATGGCTCGTGATGAGACCCCTTGTCTTTTGATTGCAACAATCTTGAGTCGTTGCCCTGTTTTGATAGACAGTATTGGAAAAGTCAGCAAGTTATAATATTTGTGATCATGATAAGCCGGCTCATGATGAGACCTCTTATTCTTTGAGATATAGTGTTTTCTCGGATAGTTTCTCTGAATGTTGCGGTTTCCTTTTGCAGGGAGGAAGTCATTGTTTTTCCTTAAGAAAGCTCTGGACGACAATAATAGAGTTTGAAAACAACAGCTTTACAGAGAATATTTATTTTATTATTGATGATACCTTTCATTGTGCTGACATAAAACAATTTTTTACCAAAGGTTGCTTTCATCAAAGTCTTTTGAGAGGTTGAAACTAATATCATATTCAGGATAAAGTTAACTCTATTTGTCAATAATAAAAATCAGATTTTTCAAAAAGCTTTGCTATTTGTACAAGTGAAATCAAAATCTGATAGAGAGTTAGTGTGCTCTTTCATGAATCCTTTTCAATGATCACTTACAACTGATTTTATTTATAAGAAAGAGAAAAAAAAATAAAAAATAAAAAACAAACTAAAACTATCCTACAAAAATAGAAGAATGATCTTCTTATGGAAAATACATTTTAAGAATCTGTCCATTCACAGGCAAAGAATCTCTTCTACCTGCCAAATCCTGCAACACAAACGTCGATGGGCCTATGACTTCTATAATCTGAAAAGGACCAAGCCACAGCTTCTGAAACTTCGTATGCTTGCCCTTTTCTTCATGAGCCTTATCCCATTTCAAAACTAAATCTCCCATCTAAAAGTTCTTTCTGGTTATGATGCTTGAGTCAAAAGAGGATTTTATTAGCGCTTGGTGGTGAGCATGGGTTTTCTTAGCTTGTTCTCGTTGTTCTTATAGTTTGATTATCTCCATTTGTCTCAATTGCAAAGAGGAAGTAGACACTTCATCGATGTGTTGTACTAAAGACAAAGAGGGAATGACTAGGTGAGTAGGAAGAACCACTTCTCTCCCATAAACTAAATTAAAGGGAGAAGTGCCGATCGAAGCTTTCTTCATAATTCTGTCTGCCCATAAAGCATTAACCAGCGCTTTGTGCCAATTCTTTTGGTTTTGGTCAACTGTTCTTTTAATAATCCTGATTAGGTTTTTGTTTGTCGATTCAGCCAACCCGTTACCTTGCGGATAGTAGTTGGCAGAATACTTCAGTTTGAACCCTCTTTTAAGTGCAAACTCAGTCATTGCATTTCCAGAAAAGTATGATGCATTGTCAAACATTAAGGCCGTTGGCAACCCAAACCTAGTGATGATAAACTGATCTATGAATTCAATAATGTTTTTAGAATTAACTGTCTTGAGAGGAATTTCTTCTACCCATTTAGTAAAATAATCTGTTGCCGTGAGGATATACCTATGCTGCTTAGAAGAGTGAGGAACGATCTCACCTATTATGTCCAAACCCCATTGGCTGAATGGTTGCTCGATGTTAACCGGCTGTAGTGGCATGGACGATTTCCTTTGTTTCCCTGCAGCAGTCTGGCAGATTTGGCATTTCCTTACGTAATTGTATGAGTCTTTGAACAGCGTGGGCCAATAATATCCTGCACGTAAGATCTTATGCGCAGTAGTCTCTCCAGCATAGTGTCCACCTGCTGGTCCATCGTGGAGTTCCTGCAAAACCTTTTCGGCTTCAGTTTTCTCAAGACACCTAAGAAGTACAGAATCGTAATTCCTTTTAAACAGAACATCATTTATGAGCTGGTATTGTTTAGCTTTCAATCTCAGAGCTCTTTTCTTGGTGTGATCCAGGTGTGATGGAGCATACCCGTTCTTAAGATAATAAATGGTGTCCGCATATAATGATTCTGCGTCGTTTAGGCTTACCTCATATGTATGTACCTCTTCAGATGAGTTCTCAGGAATTTGCGATGCTCCACCTAACATCTTGCAGAAGCCTTGACCTCTTACGTTGTTTGCTGGTTTGATCTCAAGATCGTATTCTTGTAAAGCGGTAATCCAATTCGCCCTCTTTTCGCCCACGTCCTTCTGTACCAACAAGTTTCTTACCGCTGGAAATGGCACGACAACTTTGGTATGGGCTTTAAGTAAGAAAGGTCTGAAATATTTGATCGCTTTGAAAACAACATATGCTTGTTTCTCCACGTCTGAGTAATTGAGCTCAACACCTTGTAAGTTCGAGCTAAAGAATGCGATTGGAGCTTCCGCCTTCTCTTGATTTGCTTGAGTTAAAATCGCGGCATAAGATTTCTCTGAGGCAAAAGTATATAAGATAAAGGGTTCTGAAAAATTTGGGGTAGCTAAAGATGGAGCGTTGATGATAGCTTGTTTGATCAAGTTGAATGATTCGTGCTCATCTAGGCCCCATTTAAAATTTGAATTCTTTTTTATCATATTTTGTAAAGGAGAAATAATACGTGAAAAATCCGGGACAAACCTTTTTACAAAATTGATTTGTCCAAGGAAATATTGCATGGCCTTTTTGTTATGGGGAATGGATATTTCGGAAATTTCTTTGATTCTGTCAAGTTCGATGTGAATACCAGATTTCGACACTATGAATCTGAGCAATTTCCCTTCACTTAGTGCGAAAATGGATTTCTTTGGGTTAAGTGAAATTCCATACCTTAAACATCTTTGAAAGATTTGTTTCAAGTCGTTGAGATGGTCGCTTCGTTTTTTGGAGTACACTGTTATATCATCCAGGTAAATCACTACCGATTTATTGACTAAACCTTTAAACGCGATGTCCATGGCTCTCTGAAAGGTAGCGCCGACGTTGATCAGACCAAATGGCATCTTCCGATATGCGTATGTGCCCCGTTTGGTTCGGAATGTGGTTTTTAACTGATCATCGGGATGTACCAGCACTTGATTGTATCCTAAAAATTCATCCAGGAAAGACATTAATTCTGAGCCCGCTACTACCTATAGTATTTGCTCCATAGGTGGGAGGGGAAAATTGTCTTTCTGACAGGCTTTGTTGAGATTCCGGAAATCAATATAGATTTGAATATCTCCGTTTTTCTTTCTAACGGGCACCATATTGGATACCCATTTGGAATGTCTGACGGGGAAAATTATTCTGGCTCTCAACAACTTATTTAGCTCAGTCTTTATCTGATTTTCTAAGTTGGGGTGGATTTTCCTGAGCTTCTGCTGGACAGGTTTTTCATTGTCAATCATAGGGATAGTGTGTTGAATGATAGAAGTGTTATATGTCTTCAACTCATCGTAATTCCATGCAAAAACATTTTTGTATTGTCTCAAAAGACGGATATATGCTGATTTTTCTTCAGGGGCTAGGCCGTAGCCCAGATTAACGTTTTGCGGCTTCTGATCGGTTCCTAGGTTCACTAATTCATGATTCAGAGTTGAACTGTAGAGTTTAGAATTGGCAGACCTTTTAAAACGACTTTTCAAATCATATAAATCTTCTAACTTAACCACCGATTTAGGTATAGCATTATCAGTGCTATTTTGTCGAACTTGGTGATCATGATGGTCTTCGTCAATTATTTGATTTGAATAGGATCCTTCAGAAGTGAGGAAATTTACAATGTCAGGGTCGTCGTTGAATACTCTCCAGTTGGTGATGTTGTTAGGGATGGATGGTTTAAAGATTAATTCTATTGAGAACCTATCGGGACTAAAATCTTCGGAGGGAATAAGTCTAGAGGCTACGTTAGCTAACAGGTCTGTGCTCGCATTTTGGAGTCTTGGGATTGACGAAATATTGAATGCTATGAAATGTGAAGTCAGATCTTGTACTAAAGATTGATAGTGCTTTAAATGACTTGACAGGCAATGTATGGTGTTACGTACCTGTTTGACGACAATTTCAGAATCTCCAAAGACTTGAAGATACTTCACATTCATCCCGATTGCTTTGTATAGGCCTTGCACCAAGGCTTCGTATTCCGCTGTATTGTTTGTGCAATCGAACTCAAGTCTGCATGTAAGCATGGTCTTGTTTCCGTCTGGGCTAATCAAAACGCATCCTGCTCCTGCTCCCTCGTTAGATTTAGAGCCATCAAAATATAATTTCCAAAACAAAGATGTATTTACAGAGTTATCTAAAAATTTAAAACACTTTGAATCATCAATCTGGGAAAAATTTTCAACTTGGGACAAAACTGAAAATCTAAGTAAGGTGAGGTGTGAGCATTGAAATTGCCGAGGAAAGAATCTACTGAGTAATTGCCTATGATACTGCTGTTGTATGCTATTGCTTCATTCTCTCCTTCCAATTCAGTCACTATGTATTTTTGGTGCAACTCTCGTTCAACCTTTATTTGATTGGGTTTACCGTTGTAGGGTAACCACATGTGCGACCAGTCGGTTGAGAAATATCGTGGAGTTTTTCGGACCAATCCCTGCTAAGAATTAAACCATAGAATTCAGGGATATCAGCTACTAGAAAGTCGATAACCTGGCATACTTTCGGGTTATACGACAATCTTATGGTCACTTGGTTAAGTTCACCAATCACCTCGACTTGAGATCGATCAAGTTGAACTATGCGCACTGCGGATTTCTATGGTTGAACATCCAATTTGGCACATATTGATCTGGGTAAAATATTCGTTGAAGCACCAGAATCAACGAAGCAATTGTGCACGTTTTTATTGAAAATTTCATAAGTGAGAAGAAAAGGAGGAGTATGAGATCTTGATCTTCCTCCAATCAAGGCAATGTCGTTTGGATCAATCTTATTGATCATGTTGGTTGGAGGTCTTCCCATATTGTGGGAAGCTACAGCTGTAGGTAAAGATGTAGTAGGCACGACATGTAATTCTTTCATCATTATTTTCTGTTGATGTTTCAATTTGCTCAATTCGTAAAGAGTGATGTTAGCCCTAGTCTTTTTCATTTCATCGATAATGTTATATTCCATTTCATCTGACACTATCAGTGTTCTTGATGGAGGTGCTTGATCTGATTGGACTGGGCTAAATTGGGTCTCTCTAGCAGTTGTTTTCTTTGTTGTGACCTTATCTTTTGTTGCAGGGCTTGCGCCTTTCTGTTTGGGGGTAGTTTGGGGAGGATCAAGTTGATTCTTGCTTCGTGTGCTAACCGGAAAGGCTTCTTGATCTTCTTCTTGTGGGAGGATGAAATCCCACATTCCTTGTAGTTCCACAACTTCTTCATCATCGGTCTGCCCTTCAGTAGTATTCTCTTCTTCTTCTTCTTCTTCAAATTCGACGTTTGAGACAACATTGGGTGGTTTCATCTCCATGGGAAGATTTCTTTTAAAAGATCTGTAGGGCTTTTTTGAAGAAGTTTCTGCTACTTGTTTTCTTATGTCAATCATCTCATTGGACATGGCCTTTAACACTCTTTGTAATCCTTCCATATCGAAAGGATCTTTCGTTTGATTCTTCTTGGTGTCTTCTTTGAAAGAGATTTTCTTAGATTTGCGTTCTTCTATTGCAGATCTCTTTTCTAGGGAAACTACGTGTTTTTCTACTGCTAATGCCTCAGTCGAGTTTTCAACTAATGTCGTCTTGTTTGCCCTATCTACGAAGATAGCCAAGTTTGATGGTAAGGCCGTGATGTACCATTCACATCTCACTTCCTCGCTGGGTTGAGAAGCAGCGGGAATTTTGTTGAGGATCTTGTTGAACCGTAAATTGAAATCTTTTATGGGTTCTCTAGTCTCAGCTTTAAGATTAGATAGGTCATTGATTAATGTCACTGTAGATCTGTCATCGCCAAACTTGGTGAGGAATTGACTTTGAAAAATGTCCCAACTTGTGATGGACCTGGAAGGTAACAAAAAGTACCATGACCCGACTGTTCCTTGCATTGTATAAGGAAAAAGCCGGACGACAACATCCTCGTTGGTAACTTCGTTGAGATTAACAGAAAGCATGAAATTATTGATATGCTCTTCGGTTAGCATGCCTGTTTCTGGATTGAATTTGGGTAGCCATTTCTCGGGATGGGCCGGTATTGGGCTCAGGGGTGGAGGCATCAAAACCGCTCTAGGATTGTTCCATGGAGATTGGGCCATCGTTGAGACGCTAGTTAATGAAAGTGCAGAAGACGGGTCCTGATGCTGAGGAGATGAAGATATTATTATCTTTGATGATTGAAGAGGAAGGGTTGTGGAAGATGGATGAGTGATTTGGGATGAGGATGTGGGTGGTTGACTTCGTAGTGAGGGGGTTGAAATGGACGAAGTAGATGAAAGAGTCTCACGGTCAGACTCTGGTGGTGTTTTCCTTGCTCTTTTCCTAGTAGGGAGAGGGAGTTCACTTGGTTGAATACCAAACTTTTCACTCTTCAATCTGGTCAAGGGATGAGCAGGATTGTACTGTGAAGTCACGCTGCTGTAAGATTTATCAGACCTCTGAGAAAAAATAGAGAATCCCTGGAGTTTATGAATCAAAGTTTGAATTTCAGGGGGTTGAATGATCAGTTGGTCTAATATATTAGGGTAAGTAGCAGCGGTGGATACTCGAGCGACTTCTAACTTCGGGTCTAACCGTATTGGAGAAGTCGGGGGAGTTGATGAGGTTGATTTACTCTCATAATGGTATTTGGATTTTGACTTAGTTTCCATTCATATTTCGAGCCCTCCTTCTAGCGCCAAATATGTTGAGGGCCCCGAAATCGATTCAACAACAAGGGGGATACCCACCCGGTCGGGAACCTGGTTGGCGGCTCCTTGCCCGTTTGGTGTAGCGGGTCCGACTGGGGATGATGGGACCAACTTCCCAATTTAAAGGATGTGTGAGTGTGTGTAGATATTGATGATGCTAATCTAAAGGTAATTTCAAGCTAATCTAACTCTAAACTCTAAACTGACTCTATGCTACTTTAATCTAACAAAAACAACACATCTAATCTATACTAACCCGGGGTAGGATTCTTTCATCATGCGATCTAAAAAGATTTCATACAATAACTGGTAATAAAGATCATTCAGCTATCATAAGAATATAAATCAATTAAGATAAACCATTCTGCATAAGAAGTTAGGCAAAACAGTTGTGAACAGCATATCGCATGATAAGTTTATTCATATGTTAAGTACAAACAAATGATTCCACCGTACAAAAGTGCCAAATGGTAACCCAGACATTCATACATCAACATATAAACAAATCAGCTGTATATCACTCTGAGAATATGAGCAGAAATTAATCAAGAGATAAAAGTACCATTTATGACTGATTTTACTCACAAACTCCAAGCAATAACGATTTATCTCTACTTACTTCTAACATCTACTAAGAGTACAGAAGTGCAACATCAGTAGCAGACATTAAAATGCAAACATAAATAAATCTCGATCCATCCATTCATCAAAAACCACCTCCGAGGGTGCAAAAGTGCATGTTCTGAGGACAAGTTTTTTGACAAATTTCCGAACCCTTCTCCAAATGCCATGAGAAGGGTTAAATACTACTAACTAACTAATCTTAATTACACAAATTTAGGGAACGGCTTCAAATGACCTCCCTTTTACTAAAGCAATTTTATTTCTAAAATTTGAATCTAATTTCTAACTGTTTCTGTATCTGCTCCTTAGTGCTGTAAGCAATGTGAGGTCCGCCTGGAAAGAGTCGGCTGGTTGTCTTTTCCTTTTGCTCAGGCGATAAAAGTAGAAATAACAAAAGCTGGCACCTCTTTCTGACAGACTAGAAGATATTTTTGAAAAATCTTCCTCTCGCTGGGTGTATTTGCTGTGTGTATACTTAGTGTAACCCAGATTTCTTTCAAACTGATTGTGTTGTTGCTATTTCGGTTTCCGGCCGTGCGAATGACTCAATGAGTTAGGGATTTCGTTGCCTAAACAATCTTACGTATTGAAAATTGCTTCCGTTCTTTGTTCCAGGCTTTTCTGAAGCATCATCCCTTTTTAGCGTTTTTCTTTTTTGCTTTATCCAATCTTAGCTTCAGGATATTTTGCAAACATGCTGCTTTTGTGCGCCTTCGACTCTGAGTCTTGGATAGTCTATTTTCATCAGTGTCTGTGGAGTGATACTCTGGAATCCGCGGCTCTGCTGCATGCGACAACCATTTGCGAAGGCATCTCCTCTCTGTCCTTCAAGTATTGGCGCTTTCCCCTTCTCCTTAGATGTTTCCAGCATATAGATTTATATTAGTTGTTGCCTTACAGTTTACGCAAAGGAAAAGAGACATGACAAAAAGATTGACATGAAAGCTTTAAGTCCTAGTGAATGCATAAGAATGACACTCATAATGACTTGACTCTTCAAAAAACGCAACACGATCATCTTTGGATACTCAGGCGTGCAATCATTAATTTCCCTTAAGGTGAGCGCTCGATTTTGGGTTTACAGATCATGCCGAAGAAACTTTGCGATGAGTGGTTTCTGCGATTCGTATCGCAGCAATTAATAGTCTCAATCGTCGCAGATCGCAAATCGCAAAATCGCAGTTTGCAAGATCGCAGGTCGCAAATCGCAATATCACAACTTTCATTTGCTCGTTATGCGCTGTTTATGCGACGTTGCGATATGCGACGTCGCATATCGGCCGTCGGCAACTCCTTAGGTTTTTCTTTTAAGGGCGCTTTCAAAATATGCGATGCGATGGATATCGCATCGCTTCATCGCAGCTTACTTACGCGCATAGAAAAATGCTTCACTCTCTCTTTGCGACGCGATATAGCTTTTAGGGAGTTAAATACAAAAATTTTGATAAAAATATTTTTGAGATTTTTTGTTAAGGGTCCCCCTTTGCTTGATATTATTGCTAATACTAAACAAAGAGGGGGGTTGTTGGTGACCACAACATTACCATACCAATCATGCCATCAGCAGCATGAGATCCCGAAGGAGCAGCAGCGATTTGATTTGACTTTGGAAGATCTGGGATCTTTTCGTGTAACGTACCCGACTGAGTATAAACTAAGTCAAGGTACTGCGCTTGAGCAATCACTTGCTCCTCAGTAACTACTCCGGCCTTAGCTACGTCTTCAGTAATCTTCCGTAATAATGATTTAACAAACCATTCAGCTAAGATTTGGTCCGGGATAAAAACTTTCACTAATCGCCTTCGACGTCTCCATTCATGAATATGATCGAAAATATAAGTGGACGTCGATTGTTTTAATGAAGTTAATAACTCGGTGCCATTATCATATCTGACCGGCAACTGAAAATGAGTTAAGAACGAGGTAGCTAACTGACTAAAATTATAAAAAGAGGCCCGTGGTAACTCAATGTACCACTTGGCCGCGAGACCAATGAGCGTACGCTGGAAAAGACGTAAACGGATGGAATCATCCAAGATGGAATTTGAGGCACACCAGAGGTGGTAAGTCATCACATGATTTGACGGATCCTCTCCAGACTTACCTTCGAACTTGGGTATGTCACTGGGAAACTTATTTGGCATTGGTGGCCAGAACGGAAGATAATTTATTGGATCGTTCGTTAGGCGCATCAAGTCTGGTAAATCCAAAGTTGCAATAAACAGAAATTGTCGATTAGGATCCCTAAAACTCTGGGTCACAAGACCAGTCCCAGGAGGAGGATATCCAGGATAACTTGGAACAGGAATCGCATTCGGGATATTGTATCCTCCCAGAAAACCAGGATTAACCGGACCATACTGGGGTTGTTGTGATTGTTGATAAGTGTACCCGGGATACGGTTGATACTGGTAAACCGGTTGTTGGACAGCAGGCCCGTATTGGTACTGTCCCTGGTAAGGTTGATAAACAAATTGTGGTTGAGTAGTGACAACCGTACTTAAACTAGGCTGCCCCACAGGCATCTGAACCGTAGTTTGAATCGTGGATCCAGACAATGGTAAAGATGTCTGCGGAGTAGTGGCAGAGGCAGTAGAAACCGGAGCTGTCGATACTCCAGAAGTAGGTGTGGTGGAAGGAACAAATGTCGCGGTAGTTGCAGCAGTCGTTTGAGATGGAGTACTAGGTGCAATCGGCGACTGAGTAACTACTGAAGGTACAAAAGTTTGAACATTAGACTAGACTGGTTGCTGGGGTGGACCAGAAACCACAGGTTTTCCAGTTTGAGATGACAACTGGACGCTTGGCTGCAACACCTGTGGAACTTGCGATGGATCCCACACTATGTTCATTCCGGGGTATTGACCTATGACAGGTTGTGGATATTGAGATCCATAACTGGATTGACGGTAGGATTGATAATTGAAAGGTACATTTCCCGTACCTTGAACATAAGATTGACCTTGGGGTGGTTGATAACCTTGACTCGAGTACTGACCTTGGGGTAGATACCCTTGAGGTAAGTACTGATACTGGGGTTGACCTTGAGGCATAAATTGATACTGAGGTTGACCTTGGGGTACATATTGAGGCTGGGGTTGACCTTGCGGAATGTACTGTACCATGGGTACATACTGTCCTTGAGGTTGCCCCCCAGATGCAAGTTGTGTACCTTGAGGTTGCCCCCCAGGCGTTAATTGAGGCTGCCCCCCAGGCGGTAATTGGCCACCTTGAGGTTGAGAACTGGGAATTGAACCTGACATCATATAAATGTCTCCTACGCCCAACGATTTATTACCATTCTTTCTAGTTAATGACCCATGTCCAATGGGTTGAGGAGATGCTCCTGCAAAAGTAAAAGAAAGTGACTGATACCCAGTAGGAACAGAAGGACCACCATACAAGAAAGATTCAGGAGATTGAGTAAACACGGACGACTGACTAGACATATTTACAGGAGTATAAATACCTCCGGGTAGATAAGGAGTACGAGGTGGAGAAAAACTTATCCCTGAGTTGTCTAAGTAATTAGTTAACGAAAGATACCAAGTAGTACTTCTAGGTGGACTGTAAAAAATGGATTCACGCTCCCTTAGATCAATGGTAGGTTGATCTTCAGGGATAGGGACGCCTACTTCTTCTTCTGGAGCAAGTTCTTCAATAGCTATCAAACCAGAAGGAAGATTTTCGGTGATGACTCTTTCTACCCTAGGTGAATCAGGAACACTAGAAGTTGGAGTAACAGGTTCAGATATTTCAAGTTCTTCGCCTATATCACTAGTAGATGAAAACTACCAGCAAGCTCGGAAACTGCAACAGCTTCAGGATTATAACCTGTTTCTAAACTTTGGTAATCTGGATGGACTACCAACGAAGACTCTCCTTCTTCAGGTGAACCTACTTTCCTGCCACTAGGAGGAGTTACAAGGACTTTCAAACCTTCGTAATGACCCGGGACGTCTTCAGGAGGTTCGCCCCGAAGTCTACGGGACTTCCTCAACAAATCGGCCACAGTAACAATCTCAGGAGACTGGCCTCGAAGTCTACGGGACTGTCTCGGTAATTCCGCCACAGATAAAACTTTTAACTACTGCACACGCAAACAAAGTAAAATCTCAAAGAAAACCGCCTAAAGTCTGTAAAGAACCAAACAAATTCGAATCACACGCCTAAAGAATCTAGGGCATCAAAACATACACAAATAGTAGCCTTCCGGACCGAAAACACTAGTTGGTGATGAAGCCCAACATCGTCGAATTCAGTACAGAAGTGGTGGGTGGAATAGTTACCCCGACAACCTGCTTAATGAATAGACCGGCACAAGTTCCTCCACTTTAACCGTCTCGAGTGAAGTGAACCCCTCAGAAAATCCAAGTGAGTCTAGCCGACGTCTGCTCCAGGGATAGTGGGATCTTCCCTCCACCATCACCTCGGGTAGAATCCTAAAGATAATGGTCACTAAGGTTACCAACAACAACAAATATACCTGGGGGAACAGTCTACGACCCTATAGCACGCAAGGGCAGAGTAACAAGCTCAATCCCCTTGCCGGCTCCTTGACAATAATCCAAGGTTTACCGACAAGTGACCCCAGGATCCTCGACAATAATCCGAGGTTTACCGTTTGTAATACATGCATATCTGGCGTCTTTCCCAATGAAGGAGGATTGATCCCCTCACTGGTTCGGACACGGTCTCGTGCTTCTTCTTTAAGAGGAGCTTTCCCAGAGTACAAATGAAACAGTTGGATTTATCCTACCACAAGATAAGCTACTTGTTTGGTTTTACTGTCTTGGAGAGTTAATTACTCTCCTACTCCAAGACACTAGCCTGATCTATATTGGTGTTTCAGAGCCCTAGTAAATAAAAAGTTACTAAGTTGATTTTACTTAGGAGATGAAACTGATGGTGTGTAGACTCGACTCAAATCCACTAAAAAGATGCACTTAGGATGATTTATACTAATTTTCTTTTTCAATGAATTCCCTAGCTAAGAGAGTTGGAGAATGCAAAATTGATATAAAGACAACTTTCTTGCCAATGAAAATCAAAGAAACAATCTCTTTATCTTTTCCAAAGCATACAACACACGACCACTAATTATGTCGCGAAAATTCCTTTTCCTTTCAAAGATTCAAATGCTACCTAAGCAAACGTTTCTTTCAAAAGAGATTTTTTGGATTTTTTCCTACTTAACAAAGCATTTAAAAATAAAAAATCAAACCTTTAAAAATCTATGAAAATCAAATAAAAGCTACTTAAAAGCAAATCAAAAAAGAAATTCACCTAATAAGCAAATCTAATGAGGCCAAAACCTACAAAGTATGATCCCAAGATGTTTTACTCAGTCATGATTTAACTAAGGACTAGTCAATGCAGAATAAAAAACTAGCCAAAAACAAACATAAAATCTTTTGTTCTTTTTCGTAAAATGAAATTCACAGTTCAATCAACAAACTTTTTCGAGATTCGGCAAAGAGATAAAACAAAGGTAGGTGTCTCACAAGGGTGGATTCTATGAAAGGTTCGACTCCTAAGAAGACTGCAAAGACCAGGGACATCCAAGGTTTTACGACTTCTAAAGCCAAAGTCACTACAAGATCAATGCAAAAATCAAACCCTAAGGCTAGAACCTCTACGAATTCCACTAAAACTCTTGACACTGATGAAACAAGTTCAGATGAAGATCTCTGGCAGGTAACCAGTGGATCTGGGTGGTAAAAACAACTTATAAATAAAATCTAAGAGGCAAAAAGGAGAAAATTGAAATTTTCTCAATTTTGACAAGGTACGCAGGCAACCTATTTGCACAGGTGCGTGTACGCTCTTTGCACAAAGCTGCAGTGCGTACAGGTACGCACTATGCTTAACGCAGAGGCTGCGTACTTCTAGAAAAACCAAGAAAAACTAAAATCTAATTTAACCCTAAGCTAAGCCACCCAAATACACAGTCAGACAACCAAAAACCAGAAAGAAAACGACTTATCTCAAATCAAAGTTTCACACAAAGGAAAAATCATTCACATCAATGGAGTTCCCCAGTATGGTCGCCATTTTGTCATGCGGAAAGAGTCAATTTTGCGGACAAAACCGACCTCCCTAGAAGCTAAGGCTTTCTAGTGACAAACAAGACAAGTAAACACTACCTTTCTCTAAATATGCATTTAGAATACAAGTAATCAGGTGTTTATAACATACCTTTAGTCCAACGCTTTGTAGTAGTCCAGCCTCGCCGATCCGGATGAGCTCCTCCTTCTCTTCGAAACCTGCATTCACTAACAAGCCAAAAGATTACATAGCACCTGAATAACTTATAAAACAACACATATTCATCATACAGACCAAGGAGTATATGAAACAAATCATGTATAACAACTTGTTGAGAAAAATGAGTTTATTTGCATTAAGTGGAAACAAAAGAAACCATTACAACCTGAGCCTTGGTGTTGTGCAGGTCCCTCCCAGGGTCCAGCAAGAGTTTTCCTTTACATTGATCAGCTCACCCACTTCCAAATGAAGCTAAGAAAGGATGGGAATCTCTCCTCTCAAGCTCTATAAGGGAGTCTTAATCTCAGCAACATCTACCCTTAGGAATGTTTAGCTTCCAACCTCTCCTCCCTCTAGCCCAATTCCTATATTTATAGTGCTTTGGAGGAAGTTAATCAGGTCCACCATGAATGGGATAAGCCCCTCTTTCAATGGGATAGCTCCCCTCTTCATGGGATAAGTTCCTCTTACATAGGGATGCATGAACCATCTGGAGGCGCCCAATCCACATCAAACCATCTTCTAGAATGCTCTAGAAATAACCACAAGTAACTTTTTTGAAGTGAAACTTGCACCTTTTGACCTTTACAGGAGTACGCACCCAGACCTTTACATACAGAGCATACAAGTACGCAGGTTTTATGAACTGGAGGTGCGTACACGCAGGTAAGGCTAAGAGAAACTGCGTAACTAGAGTTAATTGATTTTTTAAGGACTTTCTCTCTCTCTCTTAGAGTTTGACATGAGGAGCGGAGGTATGAGACTTGCCAAGGAGGATAGTATGACAGTTGATAGAGTCATACTAACTGTAGATAGTCATGGTGACAAATTTTAGTGTAACACCATTGGTCCCCACCTGCTTGGTCATGATGGCCCCCATCATAATCATCTCCTCATTACTGCATCAAAGTTAACGCTTTCTCCCCCTACCTTTCCTTCACATCTTTTTCTTGAGTTGATTGTGCGCACGCGTGGGTGATATCTCGATTAAGTGGAGTCAACTAAATGAAGGTAGCCAAGTTAACTGGCCACCTTTCCCTCTTTTGATTTCAACCATATCATTGCCTTCATATGATTCCTAATTACACAAATGCAGATAGAGGAGTGACATAGCTACTTACCTGTAATCCAAGTGTATTTGCTACCATCGACTGTGAGGTGTTGTGGCTTTCTCTGTTGCATGCCTTCATTTTCCTTCATGCATGCTGTCTCTGCTTGCTAATGTGTTGTTGTGTGTTTTTGTAGGTTCTTATTTTGTTATCGCTGAGCTGCATGGGCCTTTTAAACCTTCAGATTTGTTGTCCCTTGCTGCTGGTGCTGGACTTCTATGGGATCAGCTACTACAGGAATTCCTACAGGAGCTCTTGTACATGCTTCTCCCCTTGAAACTTAAGCTATTTCGTTGTGCTTGGAGCTCAAGAATGATGCCAGAGTTCGAGATGAATAATGGAGGGATAGCCGGTAAGCTTCAAGTAAACTTAACGGTGCCTTTTCCTCCTTTTATTTTTTATTTCTTTCAAAACTGAAAAACTGTTTTCTGTGTTTTTTCTTGGAAAGGAAAAAAAATAATAATGATGCTTGGAGTGTGATGCAGGCTTGGAAATGATGGCAAAGATGTTTGAATATGGTAATAAGGATTATAGGTTCCTCATGAAGCTTTTGTTGTCCCTCAAATTGCCTCTTATATACACTTTTGGCTATCTGTAATTCCTACAAGAGCCTCTTGTAGAAAACATAGTTTTGGAAGAAGAGGTATAGTGGGGTGAAAGAGATGCCAAAACTGATGGAGGAAGGTGTGGAGAAGATGAGATGGATGCTGGTATGAATTTCAGGGTCCCCTTGGCACCTTCTTCTACTCCCAATAGTCCTCCTACAAACCTTCAATGCAATAAAAATTTGTTTTTTCTTTGTTTTTTTCTCTTTTTTTTTTGAAACAGCTAGGGTGCCTCAGAGAGGTTTTCACCTTAATTGCCTACTCTGGGAGCCTCCAAGGGAGGTTTTCACCCAGGGATCTTATTCTTTTCCCCACTTTTTTTTTTACATCACTAGGTCGCCTTAGAAGAGGTTTTCATCCCAATGATAGAACTGAAGTGCCTCATGGAGGTTTTCACTTGAGTCCTTATTTTTTCTCTTTTTTCTTCAGTGAGTGGGTGAAGTGGAAGCTAAGACATGCTCCACTACCATCATTGTTTTATTCAAATCTTCAATAAACTCTCACTTGGATAGGGGTTTCTTGTAGACTTTCAACCGATGTCCATTGACAAGCATGGGGATGGCTTCATCACAATGGTTCTGATCAGAACTGAACCATTATCACTCCATTTCTCCACAGTGTAGGGTCCCAACCATATTTTCCTTAGCTTTCCTTTGAAATCCTTGTACCTTGAATCATAGAGTAGTGCCCAATATCCCTCTTGGAATTGCTTCTCCCTCATATTTCTGTCATGCCATATATTTCTTTGAAGCTGTACTACCTATGTATGGAGAAGGGCTTGCAATCTGTATTCATCTAATCCATTGAGCTGAAGTAATCTCTCCTTCTGTGCATGGCCAAGGTCTAGGTCCAGCTAAGCTGCCATCCTTAGGGTATTGAATTCAAACTCTATTGACAATAAAGGCTTCTTCCCATAGACCATTTCATAGGTGTGAACCTAGTGGTAGTCTTCCATGTTGTGTTGTAGGCCCAAGTGGCTTCAAGTAATCTTTCCACCCAACATTTTCTGTTGCTGCTCACTACCTTGGATAGGATCCCTTCCAATGCTCTATTAGAGACCTCCACTTTCCCATTGGCTTGTGGATGGTAAGGGGTGGAAGTCCTGTGCTTGATCTTATGATGTGTGAGGAGGTCTTCAATCAGGTTGGAAGTGAACTGACTACCTTAGTCTCTGACCAACTCTCTTGAATACTCGAACTAGTAGAATGTGTTTTCCCTCAAAAACTCAACTAATTTTTCCTCTCTCACTGCTTTGATTTCTTTTTTCTCCACCCACTTTGTTAGGTAGTCAGTGCACATAATGATGTACTACTTCTGCTTTGAAGGGGGGTTGATAGGCCCCACAAAGCCCATGCCCCACTTCTCAAATGGCTCAAAGGTCACTTGAGGTTGCATGGGAATTTCATCCGTTGGAGTGGGTTTCCCCATCCTCTGACAACGATCACACTGGCTCGTGTATCTCCTCACATCCCGATGAAGAGTGGTCCAGTAGTAGCCTGCTTGCAATATCTTGAAGGCAGTTCTTTTTGTTGAAAAATGACCTCCACAAGGCTCGTCATGATAGGTGAGGAGGATGAAAAAGACTTCCTTCTCCCTAACACATCTTCTCAAGATATAATCTCGTCCAAGTTTGAAGAGATTGCCTCCAATCCAGGTGAAAGCGGTGCTTTTCCTTACTATCTTGCTCTTCTCTTTTGAGGATAGGTGTGGTGGGAACTGTGTTGAAACCATGTAGTTTGATATATCAGGAAACCATGGAGAGAGTAATGATATAGCAAATAGGTGTTCATCTGGAATTTGGTCATCCACCATTCCTTCTTCACCTATAGCAAAATTTACTCTAGACAAAAAGTCAGCAACAACATTCTCTTTACCAGGCTTATCAATAATGGTTAGATCAAATTGCTTCAGTAAAAGCAACCATCTAATAATGTGAGAATTTACATCTGGTTTGTTCATTAAATATCTAATTGCAGCATGATCAGTGTGCACAAAGGTTTGATAACCTATGATATAATGTCTAAATTTGTTTAAGGAATGAATGACAGCTAGGAGTTCCTTCTCGGTCACTGTATAGTTTAACTCTACCTTTGACAAGTTTTTGCTTACAAAGTATATGGCATAAGGTAACTTTTCAGCAATTTGTCCTAATGTTGCTCCTATTTCTTTTTTCGAGGCATCTATGTGAATGTGAAAGGGTAGGGCCCAGTTTGGGCCTCTGAGAATTGAGTCAGTCACTAGCATGCTCTTCAAGGTATCTAGGGATTCTTCACAGTTTTCCGACCATATGAACTCAACATATTTTCCTAGGAGGCCAAACAAAGGAGAGGCTAACTTGTTGAAGTCTTTAATGAATCTCCTGTAATATAAAACTAAGCCTAGGAAGCTTTTGACATATCTCACCTTTTGAGGAGGTGGGACCCTTTGGATGATGGAAATTTTGTTGGGGTCCACGTGCAGTCCTTGTTGAGATATTGCATGACCTAGCACGGTCCCTTTAGTCATCAAAAATCACATTTTTGTGGATCCCTTTAGTTAATCTCAATACACTTATCTAGAACTTTTCCTAGGTTAGATAAAACTTCTTGAAAGTTAGAGCCATAAGGAGTAAAATCATCTATGTATCTTTCTAATGCATCATGAACCAGTTCAGAAAATATACTCAATACCGCTCTTTGGAAAGTGGCTAGAGCATTTCACAAACCAAAAGGAAGGACCCGTTATGAAAAGGTAACCCAAGAACAAGTGAAAGTGGTCTTATCTTGGTCTTTCGGGTTGATTTGAATCTGATTGTACCCACTAAACACATCTAGGAAGGAGAAAATCTTTTTCCCTGCTAGACCGTCAAATACTTGATCTATGAAAGGTAAAGGAAATGGTCCTTTTTATTGGATTTGTTCAATTCCTGATAGTTGACACAGATTCTCCACTTACTATTTTTCTTTGGCACTAGCACCAAAGGAGAGTCCCATTCACTGTCAGAGATGGGATAGATTAATCCCGCACCAAGCAATTTCTGTAGTTCTTCCTTAACAATATATTTAAGTGTTGGGTTCATCCTCCTTTGAGGCTTCCTGATTGGCTTGAAATCTTCCCTGATGTATATATGATGAGTACACACTGAAGGGTGCACTCCCTTCATCTCCTTATAACTCCAAGCGAAGGCATCTAGATGTTTTCTTAGTATGCTGCATAGCTTCTTCTCCTGGGAAGTAGACAGGCATGGATTGATTTTCAATATTCTTTCTGGGCTGAACACTATATTTTTAACACAGAAAGAAGTGGGGTCGGCCACATAGAGATCAGTTGAGGGGTCGTTTGGGGTTTCTCTTTCTATGTCATCTAATTGTGATACATTGGGAGGTGGATTCTGAATCAAATTTTCAATCATATCATCCTCATATTGCAGTTTTCCCCCCATGACAATTTCTAATGTACAAAGTGATGCAGAATAAACTTCATCCTCATCATCCTCCTCCAACTAGAGAGGTAGATCATGTTCTAGCAAGGGTTGGGTAGGAGGATATAGGATTAACTGCTTGGACATGTGCTCATTCTTTATGGTCATGTTCCTAGCTCGACAACTGATATAGGCATCGGTTGTAGCCAACCAGGGTCTTCCTAGAATGAGAGGATACCTAGTGAGCTTTGCCTTTGGATAGAGAACTAAGAAATCAGTAGGGTACTCCCAAGAATCAATGAAGACCATCAATCAATGGAGCAGTCTGCTAGCTGTAGCACTATCGTGGTCTTCCTCAAGGAGCCTTGGAGGTTAAGTTTAAGCATTGTGCTCTTTTCATCACATTAATGGTTGCTCCCAAATCAATCAAGGTATGTGGGACCATTGTGCCATTGATGTGGACATCAACTACAGGGCTTCCAGGGTCTAGATATTTTGGACAGATTATCTGCCCCAACATTAGGTCAGACATTTGTCCAATGGAATTGATGGTTGAGGCATCTCTCTTACACCTTCCTGGATGCCTAAATCACTTCTCTTTGATCAACCTATTATAGATAGGCAAATATTTTATGGCTTGGAGAAGTGGTATCTGTTAGCACCTAAATCTGCCTTAGGCTGAAGGAAGGCAAAAATTAGGGTAACCACAAACCACGCTCAGTCTGGTAGCTAGCCCTACCAGAGCAGGAGAGGACTCTCTCCGAGTCACGCTCAGTGAATATATAAGCAAAAACAGTCTGAGATGACTTACAGTGAAATATTGATCTTAGGCTAGTAAGTGAATAGGGATACAAGAAACCATTTTCATGAGTGACCGAGCTTTTGGGATGGTATGGGACCAACGGTCTGCAAGGAATAGAGGATTTAATACAAAGGCACAGATTATTCCGTGAGGCAAGGTAGGTGGAAAATGTAACAATTTAGTTTGAGGTAACGTGGCATGAATAGATTGTTGAAGAAAGTGAAAATGGCATAGTTACATGAATCCTTTTCAACAGAAGAAAAACACTAAACATGAAATTTTCCCACAGGCAGAGCAATAAAATTGAATTCTACCTAATCTCAATCAGAAAATTTCATTGGAAATGAACATGAATTGAATTATGAAACATATTGAAATACATATGAAAACATAAGAGACACATTTTCTACACTCACAACCACAAGAATCTCATGAAACAGAGCCGCTGCCTTTCATTAATTCTCTGCCAAAAATACACAGTGAAGAAACAAAGTTTCTTTCCCACAGTCTCCTAGAAGTTACAAGCCAACCAACCCTTTGAAAATAACTTTCATACAATATATAGAATGTGTAAGGAAGAGATAGAACTCCCAAGGGTTGGGGAGTTACTCGAATCATTGCAAAATGGAGATGGAGAGCCAACCATCAGCTACAGGTGCAGCGCTACAAACATGACATTTGGCTTGGGTGACTGTTTGCCTTCCTTCGCCACTTGGATAGAAGCCAATCTAGAGAAAAAACACTTTAAATGCTGCCTTTGGTGCCAAAAAACTGAAGTGTAGATGATCGGGCCCACTTGGAGAAGTTGCGAACCGAAATTTCGCGAATTGGAAGCAAATTGGGCAATTTTTCCTCTGTGCACCGCGCTACTTTGGGGCCTGCTTTGGGGCACTTGTAGGTGTCAAAAATGTACCCAAGTGGGCTTGTTCGAAAGCGTATCCTATCTACTTTCTAACCTCACTGGAATTTTTTAATTTGGTGCTCATTTACCCCTCCAAATATTCATTCTCCCAAGACTGCTTCCTGTGTGTCAAAAAAGTGGCAGAGAGGCCATTTTTGGGTGTTTTTTGACCTTTTGGAGATGCATACCTTGCCAAAAATTCTTGTCCAGACACCAGTAGTCGTGATTTTCCATGCTAAATCCAAAAATGCAAACCATTCCTCATTTGGAGCTCTATAATTTTAGCGTCGCGCCAGTGGCGCGGCGCACAGGGAGAAAACCCCTGTTTTTTCCCAAAAATTTGTGAAATGACCAAAACTTCCCCAAATTTCTTGAAATTTGGGCTGGAGGTTCCCTATGGAGTGTTATGATGGGCCAAGGAAGCCTCAGCCAAGATTCGAAGTCGATATTTCTCTTTTTCCTCTTTTTCCTTTCTTGTTGCTTTCCTCAATTTCACTTTCAAACTCCTTATTCGGGCCTGTGCACTCATGTTTCGCACCCTGTAATGGAAAGCCATGTGTCTCAGTAGAGCAAGGTCCTGGTCGGCCTTGTCCAGTAGCCTCTCCAAATGCATGTTGACCCTCTCAAGGTTGGCCTCCCGATCCTCATTGATTTCTTGCTCCAAACATGTGAGTTCAACCCTTCTTCTTTGAGCAGCTTGGTGATGCTCACGAATGTTTTGTTGGGTTGTGTTATATTCTTTCCACGTAGTTAATAGGGGGTTTGAAGGGCATCCGTAACCCCACTTTATGGGGTCCCACCTATGGACCATATGTTAGGTTGGGGGGACCCACCTATGGTTTTGTGCATGATTTTCGCACATGTTTTTTGGACGCGATGGTTTTCGATCCATGGTATTGGACGCGATGGTTTTCGGTCCATGGTATTGGATGCTTCGGCATGTATAAATATGTATTATAACATTGAAAGGAAAATAATGAAAAATCAAGCTGGTAGTCCCAGTTTTGGGATCCAGGGAAAAATCTCTGTGCATATGTGTTTTATGGGTTATGCTCTCGCATTGTTTATTTTCTTTGTTTAAGAATTCGTATGCAGGTAATTTCTGTACAGGGTTAAAACCTACATTTGGTATCAAAGTTGTTTTGGCTTCAAGGGGACGCCTTTGTTGCTGAGGGGTTTCGCTCGGGCCTGTGGTAGACCCTGTTCAGTGGGAGATCTGCGAGATCAATTCTGGTGGTGAAAGAAGATGGCGAGTAGTGGAAAGATAGAGATTGAGAAGTTCAATGGTCAGAATTTTGAGTTGTGGAAACTCAAGATGGAGGATCTGTTGGTGGATAAAGATCAGCGGATCGTGGTAGATCCGGGTACTAAACCATCGGGAGTGACCGATGAAGAATGGAAGAAGTTGGATCGGAAGGCAAAGAGCACAATACGATTGTGTGTCTCGGATTCAGTATTGCTGAATGTATCAGGGGAAGCTACGGCAAAGGCTTTGTCGGTCAAGTTAGGGACTTTGTACCAATCTAAGTCTCTGGTGAATAAACTGTTCCTGCGGAAAAAGCTGTATAACCTAAGGATGAAAGATGGAGACTCGGTGACAGAGCATCTGAATGCGTTTAATACTGTGGTAAGTCAGTTATTATCTGTTGATATTAAAATTTCAGATGAAGATAAGTGCATTAGTCTGTTGTGTTCTCTACCAGATTCGTGGGATAGTCTGGTTATTGCAATAGGTAGCAATGCAACTGCTTTGCAGTTTGATGAAATAGTCTTAGCCTTGCTGACGGAGGAGATGAGACGGAAAAATATGGACAACCAGAATGGTGATGCCTTGTCTGTACGAGGACGGTCCTAGAACAGAAACAAAAATTCGAGTGGGAGATCTAAATCTAGAGGGAGATCTAAATCTCCAGGAAAACCTACAAAGGTGGTGTGCTGGAAATGCGGAAAGGGAGGGCACTTCAGAAGGGATTGTAAATCTAAAGCTCCTGATAAAGGAAAGGGATCTGATGATGCTCCTTCTGCAGAGGCGAAAACCACCTCAGATGAAGGTGGGGATGTGTACTTTGCTTCTTCAAGTACACATGTAGATCATGAGGCATGGTTGATTGACTTAGGTGCATCCTTTCACTTCACTCCCCATAGAGAGTGGTTCTGCAAGTATGAGAAATATGATGGTGGTGATGTCTTCTTAGGAGATGATAGGAAGGCTAGAATCATTGGTCGGGGAAAAGTAAAGTTGAAGTTGCAAGGTGGAAGGGTTAGAACACTTCCGGGTGTTCTACATATTCCTGCATTGGCCAGAAATCTGATTTCTGTAAGCAAGTTGGATGATGCAGGTGTAAAGACGGTGTTCGAGAAAGATACATGCAAGATGGTTCGAGGAGCACTGATATTAATGCGGGGAGTTCGGATTGGAACTCTGTACAAGCTGCAAGGTAGCACTGTTGTTGATGGGTGCAATAGTTCTATGGTTCCTGAAAATGGAGTAGAGAATCTAGTGGTCTCTAGAGAGAAGACCATGTTGTGGCATCAAAGGCTTGGATATATTAAAGAGAAGGGCCTTCGAATACTTCATGGTAAAGGTATGGTAGAAGGTATGAATAATAGCTCTCTGTATTTTGATTTCTGTGAAAATTGTGTATATGGGAAGCAGAATCGGGTGTGTTTCCCCTATGGTGGTAAGAGGACGAAACAGATATTAGAGCTTGTGCACAGTGATGTGTTTGGACCTGTGAAGGTTCCATCACTGGGTAAGTCTGTGTACTATGTATCATTCATAGATGACATCTCAAGGAATACATGGATATATTTTCTTAAGAAGAAATCTGAAGTCTTTGACAGGTTTAAAGAATTTAAGGCTCTGGTGGAAAATCAGACAGAGAAGAAGATAAAGGTGATGAGGACAGATAATGGTGGAGAATTTTGCAGCAAGGAATTTGAAGAATTTTGTAAGAAGTGTGGTATAGCACGGCAGAAGACTACTCCATATACAGCTCAGCAAAATGGAGTCGCAGAAAGAATGAACAAGACGTTTGTGGAAAGGGCATGAAGCATGCCCAGTGGTGCCAGATTAGGACAGGAATTCTGGGCAGAGGCGGTGGATACTGCATGTTACCTGATCAACAGATCACCTTCATCAGCGTTGGAGGATAAGACTCCACAAGAAGTATGGACTGGTAAGAAACCCTCTCTTTCACATCTAAGGGTATTTGGATGTGATGCATATGTACATGTTCTAAAGGAGAAACGAACCAAGTTGGATAGTAAATCTGAAAAGTGCATCTTTATTGGGTATAAGGATGGTTTAAAGGGTTATAAGCTTTGGAACCCAGTCACACGGAAGGTTGTGTACAGCCGAGATGTGTTGTTCAGAGAGGTAAAATATGTTATTCAACATGAAGTCCAACCAAAGGAACCTAAGAAGATAGAGTTTGAGCCAAAGGAGGAAGAATCAGACTCTGCAGCAGAGGAGGAATCAGAAGATGAAGAGCCACAAACTCTGGCTGTGAGAAGATCAGTTCGAGAAAGAAGGCAGCCAGAAAGGTATAGTCCATCTGCTTTCAGTTCAAATTTTGCTTTGTTTGTTACTGATAATGATCCCAGAACTGTGAAGGAAGCAGTGGATTCAGAGGATGGAAAACTCTGGAAAGAGGCCATGGTCGATGAAATGGCATCTTTGCACAAAAATGAGGCTTGGGATCTGGTGGAGTTGCCGGCTGGAAGGAAACCCATTGGCAGCAAATGGGTGTTCAAGAAGAAGACAAATGCAGAAGGAAAGGTGGAGAAATACAAAGCTCGATTGGTAGCAAAAGGTTATTCCTAGGTGCCGGGAATTGATTTTGGTGATATTTTTTCTCCTATTGCCAAGGTAACTTCTATTAGATTACTTTTATCTGTTGCTGCTGCTTTTGATTTTGAGGTAGAACAGATGGATGTGAAGACAACATTTCTTCACGGGGATTTGGAAGAGGAAATCTACATGAAGCAACCTGAAGGCTTTGCGGTGAAGGGTAAAAAAGAACTGGTATGCAAGTTAAAGAAGTCTCTGTATGGGTTAAAACAGTCACCAAGGATGTGGTATCAGAAATTTGATACATTTATATAGGGACTTGGCTTCACCAGAAGCAAAGCAGATCATTGTGTGTATTTTAAATTAATTGGTGACCGTATTATTTATCTGGTCTTGTATGTGGATGATATGTTGCTGGTTGGAAATGACAAAGAAATTATCCAGGATTTGAAGACCCAATTGTCCTCCAAATTCGACATGAAAGATCTTGGTGCTGCAAACTATATTTTGGGCATGGAAATTAAAAGAGATCGGTCAAAGAGGAAGCTCTGGTTAAACCAGAGGAAGTATGTCGAGACAATACTCCAGAGGTTTAATATGCAGGATAGTAAACCGGTGAAGGTTCCTATTCCTGTAGGTGTGAGGCTATCTGCTGAACAGTGTCCCAAGACACAAGAAGAGGAAGAGGACATGTCCCGTGTTCCATATGCAAGTGCAGTGGGTAGCCTGATGTATGCAATGGTCTGTACTAGACCAGACATTGCACATGCAGTGGGAGTATTGAGCAGGTTTATGTCAAAACCTGGGAAGGAGCACTGGACAGTAGTGAAGCGGGTTTTCAGGTATTTGCGTGGCACTAGTGATTATGGTTTGTGCTACCAAGGAAGACCAGGATTGGACAGAGTGTTGGATATTCATGGCTTTGTTGATGCAGACTGGGCTGGAGATCTGGATCAGAGAAGATCTACAAGTGGGTATGTGTTTAACCTATTTGGAGGTGCAGTCAGTTGGATGAGTAAGAAACAATTTGTAGTGGCACTATCAACTACAGAGGCAAAATACATGGCAGCCACTCATGCAAGCAAGGAATCAGTTTGGTTGCAGAGATTGTGTTCAAGTATGGGGTTAGTACAGGGAGCTATAAGAATAGACTGTGACAACCAAAGTGCAATTTTCTTGGCAAAGAACCCTGCTTATCATTCAAAGACAAAGCACATTGATGTTCAGTATCACTTTGTGATGGATATGATAGAAGACAGAAAGGTGTTGCTGGTAAAGGTGGACACTTTGAAGAATACTGTAGATGCATTGACAAAATCTGTGAGCTCTGAGAAGTTCTCTTGGTGTAGAGAAGAAATGGGAATCTCAGGGCTGAAAAAATGACTAAGCTCTCATGTGGCCCCCTGTGGAAAGAAAACAATAAGTGGGAGATTGTTGGGTTGTGTTATATTCTTTCCACGTAGTTAATAGGGGGTTTGAAGGGCACCCGTAACCCCACTTTATGGGGTCCGGGGCAGCGCCCCGGAAAATTTTGGTTTTGGACCATATGTTAGGTTGGGCGGACCCACCTATGGTTTTGTGCATGATTTTCGCACATGTTTTTTGGACGCGATGGTTTTCAGTCCATGGTATTGGACGCGATGGTTTTCGGTCCATGGTATTGGATGCTTCGGCATGTATAAATATGTATTGTAACATTGAAAGGAAAATAATGAAAAATCAAGCTGGTAGTCCCGGTTTTGGGATCCAGGGAATAATCTCTGTGCATATGTGTTTTATGGGTTATGCTCTCGCATTGTTTATTTTCTTTGTTTAAGAATTCATATGTAGGTAATTTCTGTACAGGGTTAAAACCTACATGTTTTGCAGCTCCATAATCGTCTGTTGGTCCTCAAGCTGCTTGTTTCTCTGCTCCAGGTACTTCATGTTCCACTTGGCCCTCTCCAAGTCAAGGGATAAGGACTCAATCACAGATTGCTGCTTCTGGATGATCTATCTAAGCTCTGCATTTGTTGGTTCAGCATCTGTCTCATCATCATGGAGGAGAACGAATTCGGTCTCTCGTTCACCTGATGGCCCTTCCTCCTGCACTGGCTCCTTACCCCTGCCTTGCTCATGTGATGCTGATGTCGGAAGCGAGGCCCCTTCCACCCCGGGTGGAGATAACACTCGCTTTGCTGCTGCAAATAAGGGTCTACTGCCTCTCTGATAGGTGATGTATATTGGCATAGTAGCAGTCTCATGTCGCTCATACTGATGAGATGGGCCACCTATCTCATGCTCTGCCTCTGATACTACCTGTGGAGTGCTGAGGAAGTCATGGGAGATGAAGTCCTCCCAAGCAATACCCTGCAATCCCAACTGATGGTCCACCAAAATTCGGATAAGAGCAAAGTGATAAACACTATTGAGCTGTTGTCGAGGGGTCTTGTGCTGCATGAAATTTTTCATCCTCTCTATGTTCCTGCAAATGAAAAATGGGAGGTTCATCATCCGCACCCTGGTAAAGTGCATGTGCAACCTAATGTGATAGGCATAAAGGCGAGAAAACCTCCCCTCACAACTGAAGTACTTCATGATCAATTTCATGAGCGGAGCATACTCATCTCTCAAAAATATGAATGGAAAAAATCTCGTGAGCTGGCTCAAACAGCTGGCCTTAATGTAAGGCTCATAATGATGCCTCTCCACCTTCTTCTTCTTATGCCAATGTTCTCCAATGTTTGGTATGCCTGTTGTCACTGATATGGTTTCGGGTGTCAATGTGAAAGTGACCCCAGCCAAGATAGACTATCCTCTATGTAAGTGAAGTGAAAAAAGACGGGCCAACTCATGATGAACTCTGAGATTTGCCACCCTCTGACAAAATTCAAAACATGCTAAGTGCTGGAAACATGACATAGCAAGAGGGCATGCCTGCAACTCGGTGAGGGTGTTTGGCTCATCTCTAACATGTCTTCCACTCCGGTGATGTCTCCTGGGGGCCTATTCTCTTGAAGTTGTATCACTGTGGGTCTCCTCCTCATATTCTGATGAAACCTCAGATGCCATAACTGCTGTTTTGTAAATTGAATTTAGGTTGCCCTTTGATTTAAATGAAGTTGGTAGTTGCTTTGACAATCTGCCACCAAGGGGACAATCAAAAAGGGAGCATGAGGATGGGGGATAATATAATGGGAATAGGGGTTTATAGGAAAATTTTATTTAGGGATATACAAGGGGTTTTGGGGTATTTCGATAGGGTAGTGTTTGTGTTGTTGGAAAGGTAGGGTTTGGGTTTTTTGAGCAATAGCAGGAGGGGGAAAGGGAGTATGATTTTAGTAGTGTTAGGGTATTGATTATGGGGAAAATGGCATAGGGGAATAAGTAATAGGGGTAGGGTAGGAAAAACACCTTGGCAACAATATCACTGTAGCACAAACCCTAGCATCATGGTTTTATTGATGTCTTCTTGTGTTTGTTTTATAAAATTTTTTTTTGCGTTTGATTATAATCATAAAGCTATCGTATCTCTTTCAAATTTGATGCACAATTGGAGGTAGGTTGCCTACCTTTCAATTGGATGAGCTCCACAATTTTTTTTGGGTGAAATAGATGGTTCCTGGGCGTTTCACCCCTGTGCACCGCGCGCAAAGCCCAGTGCGTCGCGCACTGGGCATGCGCCGCACCTGTGTAAAGTTTGAAATATGGGCAGGCTCTGTGTGCACCGTGCCTGGTGAGTGCACCGCGCTCCTGAGTATATGCACCGCGCTCTGTCAAGCTGCCTCCAAGTTGCTCCAAATCGCTCCAACCTTCAACTCACGACCTTGCAACCTTCCTCCAACGCTTTGCTTGCACAATGAACTTGTTTTATGATCATATTTGTGTATATAGGCTTGGAGGTCATATTTTCAAATTAACTTTTTAAAAAACCCACTTTTCTAATGTCTTGTTCAACACCTTTCGCTGACTTTAATATAACCCTGATTTTCACCTTTTCTCTGAATTTTGGGCTCAAATGATGAAATTTTCGACACTTTTTGCAGGGATTGCATGATAGAGCACTTTGGCCACAGAAACCATGACTGCACCTGAAGAAATCAATTGTCGACTCTTCTTGAAAATTTTGTCACAAATGACACTATTTGACTTTTCTTCAAAACATAGTTTTGAAGAATAATCGAAGTCTGTCAATATGATGGTGAAACTTTGCGGATCATTATGTTGTAAGAGCATCCCTCTGGCCCGCATGGCTTTACTGGACATATTTAAAGACCAAATTGATCAATCCCTGGACCTAATGACCAAAAATGACTTTTGTCCATCAAAGGATCAGACCTTGACTGTTGTGGACTTTTTGATTGTTTGACACAAAGACATAAGCCAACAGGAGCGAGACATGAGGGGAAATAACTAGTATGACCTTCTCCATCATATTATGGCACGCCCCTAGCGGAATGCAGCTGAGTGAATGTAGCGGGACACCTAAAAATGAAATTCATAAAGAGTTTTGATTTCTGACGGAGGACTGACCAGATCGACTCTAACATTGGCTCCAATGGGGGATGGTAGGTCCTTGGAGGTGCCAAGAACAACAGATCTCTGGAGGAGCTAGACAGTGCCTTTTTTCCATTGGGCTATGGAGTCATCATTTCAACAAAAAACACAGGACTCTGACTTATTTATGAAACTAACCAAGAAATTGACTCAAACTTGACATTGAAATGACTCAAAAACTAACTTGACAGACTGAAACCAAACTGAAATAAAAATGGTATTTACAATGACAGTGGAAGCAGCATTCATAAATCAGCAGTGGTACCGCTTGAGCAGCCGACCATTGATCGGCCCTCCAGGACAATCTTCCCCGTTCATTTCCTTTAGAAGAAAGGCATTCTGACCCCTATATGCTACAATCTTGAAAGGACCTTTCCAAAGATTTTCTAATTTTCCGTGCTTGCCTTTCTCTTCATTCCTTGCATCCTACTTCAGCACCACATCATCCAACTGAAATTTATCCGCCTTTGCTTTTTTGTCATTGATTTTCTTTATTTTCTGCTGCAATTTGGATGTGTTCTTGAAAACTTCTTCTCTTGTTTGCTGCAAGTGGACCATTTGATTCAACCTTCTCTGCATGGGATCTTCTTCACTACTGGCCTCCTGAAGAAGTCTGACTACCGGGGCAGCAAGAGAGGTGGGAAATACTGTGTCAACTCCATAAACAAGCTCAAATGGTGACATACCAATGAATTTTTTTTTACTGTTCTGATCTGCCCAAAGCGCATGGACCAACCTCTTATTCCAGCTCTTTTTATTTATTTCCAGCAGCTTCTTGATAATGTCGACCAATGATTTGTTCGAAGATTCTGCCAATCCATTGCCTTGTGGATGATAGGCAGTTGAATGAACCAAAATGATGTGATACTTATGACAAAATTCCACCATCCTTTTTTATTTGAAAGCTGCTGCATGATCGGTGATTAACTTATTTGGACAACCAAAGCGAGACAAGATGTTATTTTCAAGAAATGAAATGATTACCATATCTGTAGCTTGTCTGGTGGGAGCTGCCTCAATCCATTTTGTGAAATAGTCTGTCGCTGTAAGGATCCATATATGATGTCCGGAAGAAGCGGGATGAATTTCCCCAACGAAATCCAACCCCCACTGCTAGAAGGGAGTGCTCACCTCAATAGGCTTAAGTGGCAAAGGCTGTAATTTTTGTTTTCCTTCGAAAATCTGACATTTATGACATCACTTGACCATCTTATACACATCAGCAAACAAACTAGGCCAGTAGTACCCTGCTCTCAACATTTTGTTCGCTGTTGACTTCCAAAAAAGGTGACCACCACACTCTCCTCTGTGGAAATCCTCCATGACTTTCTTTGTCTCCTATTCCACCAAACAATTTAAAAAAATTCCATCGGGATCTTTCCAATATAGTGCAGAATTCAAAATGCAAAACTTGGCAACCTTCAATTTGAGTGTTCTCACTTTGTTTCTAGTTATGTCGGGCGGTGGTGACAGATTTTTCAGCACATATATTATATCTAAATACCATGGGGACAAAGCAAACATTTCAGATACCTGAATCGATGTTCCTTCCTCATTCTCATCAGACATGGTAGCGACCAGATTTATGTATAAAGCATGCAAGTTTGATTCGGCCATTAACTTCTCCAATCCCTGTCCTTTGACCAGCTTTGTGGGCTTTATTTCCACATCATATTCCAGCAAGGCTGCGATCCATTTGCCTCTTCTTCCTTCCGGATCGGTCTGCACTAAAACATCTTTTACAATAGCTTTAGGAACATAGGCCAGAATGTGAGAATGTAGGATATATACCCAGAAATCCTTCAATGCCTTCACAAGTGCCAGGGTTTGCTTCTCAATTATGTTGTACTTTAAAGCTGCATCTCTTATAGCCCTGCTGAAGAATGCAATGGGTCTTTCATGATCATCTCTTTTCTGCAATAATACCACTGCCATAGTGTGTTCAAAAGCAAATGAAAACAATATGAAATCCTGAGTGTAGTCCAGGCTGACTAGAAATGGAGCTGAAGAAAGGGCCAATTTTGACCAAATTGAAAGATTTTACAGCCTCCTCTGTCCATTTCACTTGGCTGTCCTTCTTGAGCATGTTGGTCATCTCTCTTAACTGTTCAGTAAGATTAGGTACAAAGCGACACAGAAAATTCATCTTACCATTGAACGATTGTATCTCTTTTTTATTCCAGGGCACATCGATTTGATGAATTGCTTGCACACTTGCTGGGTCAATACGGATGCCATCCTTTGAAATGATGTGCCCAAGTAATTTTCCTTCCTCCATGGCGAACAAGCTCTTCTTAGGATTCAGCGATAGACCATATTTTCTACACTTTTGAAAGACAGTTTTTAGATGATGCATGTACTCTTCATCAGATTTGGAAAATACCATCAAATCATCCAGGTACACCACCAAAAACACATCCTTCTCATTCGCAAAAGCCAAGTCCATTGCATGCTAAAATGTGGCACCTGCATTCTTTAAACCGAAAGGCATTTTGGCATAATGAAAGGTTCCCCATGGAGTGGTGAATGTTGTCTTGTCTCGATCATCCTCATGGACAGAAATTTGGTTATATTTGGAATAACCATCAAGTAGTGAGATATGAGATGCCCCCACTACTCGCTGAAGGATATGGTCCATTTTGGGCAGTGGATAGTTGTCCTTCAATGAGACTTTATTTAGATTTCTGAAATCAATGCACAAGTGGATCTCACCTGTCTTCTTTCATATAGGCACCAAGTTAGAGATCCAATCTGAAAATCTGATGGGCACAATGATACCTGACTTGTACAACCTGTTTACCTCCTTTTCAATAGATGGAAGCAATTTTGGATTTATCCTTCTCAGCTTCTGTCTAAATGGTTTTTAATTGGGCTTGATGGGTATCGTGTGCTGAATAATATTGGTATCATAGGTATTTAAATCAGAATAGTCCCAAGCGAACACATCTACAAATGAAGCCATCAAACTGATATATTTGTCCTTAATCTTTGGCGGCAATGCTTTAGACAATTTTACCAACTTAGGATTGGCTGTTGTTCCGATGTTGGCCTCTTCTACACCCTTCATTGTTGGCTATAATGTTGGCTTGCGGGCTACATCATCCTAATCAAAAATTTCTTCTAGAGGTATCAAGCCTTTAGGAATGATGTTATTCTTTAGTTGCAACACGTCCATTTCATTGATCTACACTTCATCTGTACCATTCCCTTTGCCATCGTCGTTTTCTACATCAATTGAGGTTTCTTTGAACCTGCCTTTGTTTAGCAGAAAATCCTTAATCTCCTCATCATCTTGAAACACTTGCCAATATCGCTGATTGTCTGGAATGGTTGGACAATGCTTGACATGGATTTCAAATTTATTGCTGGAGTTCATGGGGATCTTCAAACTGCTTGCTACCTTTGCAAGAGCATCAACAATACTATTTTGTATACAAGGCACACATGTCAAGGTGTATTCTGAAAATAACTTTAAGATGTCTAAAACTGCATTACGATAGGCCCGCATCCTAGGATCTTTTGCTTGATACTCACCTCTGACCTGCTTTATTACCAATTCGGAGTCGCCATATACCGAAATCCTTTTTGCATTAAGCTTTATAAGAATCTTCAGGCTAGCAATCAGAGCTTCGTACTCAGCTTCATTGTTTGAACACTCAAAGGCTAGCATGTAAGAGCAAACCCTCACGCTGCTAGGCTCTTTGTTTGGGGCGGAGAAAGGGTTGCGTACCCAAATTCCAATTCCAACGCCATCATTTCCTACTGCTCCATCAAAATCCATGGTCCACAAGCCTTCTTCCTCCTCTTGTAAGTGCTGGAAATCTGTTTGTTGTGCCTTGTCTGCTTGCTGTCCATTACTTTCAGTTGATTGCCCAACATTTTCCTGCTTTTCTTGTCCTTCTTTCTTCAAAATTTCTCTGAAATTTTCTGTTATTTCCGGAATGTCATCTGCTTCTACTATCTGACTATCTATATCATTTAAACTATCTGAAAACAAAACAAAAGACTCTAAATCTGTATGTACATAGTTAATAGGATGATTTATAGGTTTCTCCTTGCTTGTGATCATATATTTCATTTTTTGTTCCCGATATAACTTCCTCATTTGTCTAAACACTGGGATTGTTGCATAGGAGAAATCCAGCTGTAGTGTCCCTTTCAATTTCGCTACCCAAGACCTGGAAAGAAGCATGCCAAACCTTGGAGGAATATCTGCTACCACCACATCCATCAAAACATTTTTCATGGGAAGCTGATCCAAACTCACAACCAAGTCTTTGATGAGTCCTATACACCTTACTCTGCTGGAATCAAATGAATAGAGATCATGATATTGCCGGGTGATGTCCAGACCAAGCTTATCCATGATAGCCTTGGGCATGAGATTGTGAGAAGCTCCGGAATCGAACATGGCATTGTGTAACACAAAATCATGCAATCGTAAACTAATATAGAAGGGTGGAACATCGCTATCAGGAGACTCACAATTCGATGCTGGTCCAAAAATCATTTCAGGTTGATCATCTTCTACATTTACCATGTCGGACATTGGGTCCAAATTCAACATCTTAGATATTTGTCCTCTATAACTTCTATTCTTCATTATTTCAGTCAAGGGAATGGATACCTTTAACTTAGAAATCTCATTATCTAAGCTAAAAGCGGGAGTCTTTTCTACCTCTTTGACTGGGATCTCTTTCTTTTCTTTTTCTTTTGATGTAGCTTGCTGCTGTGATTGTTCTGCTGATTTTGATTTGCTGCTCTCTGGATCAACCACCTCTTTTCCTTTTCTTTGTGTAGCTGATGAATCATTCTTTGCTGTTTCAACCTCCTTCTTTTTCTGAATCGGTTTGGCTGGCACATCTCTATTTCTAAGTGAATATAGCTGCTACTGTGCGGATAGAGCATTCATATACCCCCTTTGATACTCTGATTCCTCTTCTAAAATAGTGTCGCTAGCTAGAATGAAATTTGTGTCTTGGTGTGCAGCTGAACTCATCGCACACTCTTCTTCTTCGATAATGTAAGTAGGCAGCTCATCTGGAGTAAAGAGGTGGTTTTCTTCACCTATTACATTTCCGTCCTCATCTGACTCCGGTCCATGCACAAAATTTTGCTGCAAAGGTGTTTGTACCGGCTATTGTGCTGTCTACTCTTGGGGTCGCTGATCTCTCTGTCTTATTCTATATTGTGGCTGTTGCTGGCCATGGAAGTTAGGATTCCTAACTTGGGGCTCAGGTTTATCAAGTTTTACCCTTTCAAGCATCTGCTCTACCTTTTTGAGTAGTTGATCCGTTGAAGAAGATTCTTCTTTCACAGTGATTTTCTTTTCTGCTTTCGCTCTAGCTCTTTTGGACAACAGATTTGCTTCAATGCTGACCACAATTTTCTGCATGTCTTCCATTGTAGCCGGTTCTCTCTCTCTTAATTGGTAGGCCATGTCAGCATCAAAACCATCTGGAAACTTCATCATAGCTAGTCCCACAGGTGGCTTTAGATGATCTAGAATTTCATTATAGATTGCATTAAATCTAACACAGTAATCTTGGACCGACTCACCAGCGTTTCGTTTGATTTGTTCATATTCAGCCAAAATTTGAAGGGGATTCTTTTTCACTTCCCACCAGTTTAAAAATTGTCTTTGTAGTTTAGCCAAGGTAGTGATACTTGCTGCTGGCAAACCTCTGAACCATTTCCTCACATCACCTGCAAATTTCTGTACAAAGAGCCTCATTGCCACGTTCTCTGCATCAATCTCATGAAGTTCATAGAAGTCTGCCATTTTGTCTACATGTTGCTGAGCAGTAATGTTGTTAAGAGTACCATCAAAAAATAGGATTTTACTTTGATAATCCGTTGGCATATCATCTAGAACTTGGGGCAGAACAAGGAGTGCGAAACAAGCAGCCATCATTCTCGGTGGATTTTGCCTTGGAGGTGTTGGAGGAGTGTGAACAGTTTGTAAGGGGATTGCAATTGGAGTTTGGGGCTGTGTTGCAATATAACTATCAATTAACCTATTAGCTCTTTCTGTTTCGAGGACTACAAGAAATTGCGAATTGGGGACAGTATAATCAACAGCCCTTTCGGATTTAGACTCAAACAATGATATCTCTAACCGTTCGTCAAACTCAAGCTCTTCAAGATACTCAAAAATGTCGGGACATGAATGGGATTTGAACACAGGAGTTATGGTGCTTTCTTGACGAAGGAGTCTCGGGATCAAATTGGGGTTTTCGTAGATATGAGGAGGATCCGGGTCTGGATTCGCTCTGGTATATCGTCTCGAAGCCAACGTGTTATTGAGAAAAGTCACAAGACACAACCAAATTACTCAGCCTTTCCAATCCTAAGCTCATCATCCGGAAGCTTAGAATTATTATGAAACAAGGGGATTTGATTTCAGTTTTTCCCCAGTGGAGTCGCCACTATGTTAGCACCTAAATCTACCTTAGGCTGAAGGAAGGCAAAAATTAGGGTAACCACAAACCACGCTCAGTCTGGTAGCTAGCCCTACTAGAGCAGGAGAGGACTCTCTCCGAGTCACGCTCAGTGAATATATAAGCAACAACGGTCTGAGATGACTTACAGTGAAATATTGATCTTAGGATAGTAAGTGAATAGGGATACAAGAAACCATTTTCATGAATGACCGAGCTTTTGGGATGGTATGGGACCAACAGTCAGCAAGGAATAGAGAATTTAATACAAAGGCACTAATTATTCTGTGAGGCAAGGTAGGTGGAAAATGTAACAATTTAGTTTGAGGTAACACAGCATGAATAGATTGTTAAAGAAAGTGAAAAGGGCATACTTACATGAATCCTTTTCAACAGAAGAAAAACACTGAACATGAAATTTTCCCACAGGCAGAGCAATAAAATTGAATTCTACCTAATCTCACTCAGAAAATTTCACTGGAAATGAACATGAATTGAATTATGAAACATAACGAAATACATATAAAAACATAAGAGACACATTTGCTACACTCACAACCACAAGAATCTCATGAAACAGAGCCGCTGCCTTTCATTAATTCTCTGTCAAAAATACACAGTGAAGAAACAAAGTTTCTTTCCCACAGTCTCCTAGAAGTTACAAGCCAACCAACCCTTTGCAAATAACTTGCATACAATATATAGAATGTGTAAGGAAGAGATAGAACTCCCAAGGGTTGGGGAGTTACTCGAATCATTGCAAAATGGAGATGGAGAGCCAACCATCAGCTACAGGTGCAGTGCTACAAACATGACATTTGGCTTGGGTGACTGTTTGCCTTCCTTCGCCACTTGGATAGAAGCCAATCTAGAGAAAAAACACTTTAAATGCCACCTTTGGTGCCAAAAAACTAAGTGTAGATGAGCGGGCCCACTTGGAGAAGTCGCGAACCGAAATTTCGTGAATCGGAAGCAAATTGGGCAATTTTTCCTCTGTTCGCCGCGCTACTTTGGGACCTGTTTTGGGGCACTTGGAGGTGTCCAAAATGTGCCCAAGTGGACTTGTTGGAAATCCTATCCTATCTACTTTCTAACCCCAATGGAATTTTTGAATTTGGTGCTCATTTTCCCCTCCAAATATTCATTCTCCCAAGACTACTTCCTGTGTGTCAAAAAAGTGGCAGAGAGGCCATTTTTGGGTGTTTTTTGACCTTTTGATGACTCATACCTTGCCAATTTTTTTTTCAGACACCAGTAGTCGTTATTTTCCATGCTAAATCCAAAAATTCAAACCATTCCTCATTTGGAGCTCCAGAATTTTAGCGTCGCGCCACTGGGAGAAAAAACCTGTTTTTTGCCCAAAAATTTGTGAAATGACCAAAAATTCCCCAAATTTCTTGAAATTTGGGCTGGACGTTCCCTATGGGGTGTTATGATGGGCCAAGGAAGCCTCAGCCAAGATTCAAAGCTGATCTTTCTCTTTTGCCTCTTTTGCCTTTCCTGTTGCTTTCCTCAATTTCGCTTTCAAACTCCTTATTCGGGCCTGTGCACTCATGTTTCGCACCCTGTAACAGAAAGCCATGTGTCTCAGTAGAGAAAGGTCCTGGTCATCCTTGTCCAGCAGCCTCTCCAAATGCATGTTGACCATCTCAAGGTTGGCCTCCTGATCCTCATTGATTCCTTGTTCCAAAGATGTGAGCTCAACCCTTCTTCTTTGAGCAGCTTGGTGATGCTCACGAATGTTTTGTAGCTCCATAATCATCTGTTGGTCCTCAAGCTGCTTGTTTCTCTACTCCAGGTACTTCATGTTCCACTTGGCCCTCTCCAAGTCAAGGGATAAGGACTCAATCACAGATTGCTGCTCCTGGATGATCTCTATAAGCTCTGCATTTGTTGGTTCTGCATTTGTCTCATCATCATGGAGGAGAACGAATTCGGTCTCCTGTTCACCTGATGGCCCTTCCTCCTACACTGGCTCCTTACCCCTACCCTGCTCATGTGATGCTGATGTCGGAAGCAAGGCCCCTTCCACCCCGGGTGAAGATAACACTCGCTTTGCTGCTGCAAATAAGGGCCTACTGCCTCTCTGATAGGTGATGTATACTGGCATAGTAGCAGTCTCATGTCGCTCATACTGATGAGATGGGCCACCTATCTCATGCTCTTCCTCTGATACTACCTATGGAGCACTGAAGAAGTCTTGGGAGATGAAGACCTCCCAAGCAATACCCTGCAATCCCAACTGATGGTCCACCAAAATCTGGATAAGAGCAAAGTGATAAACACTGTTGAGTTGCTGTCGAGGGGTCTTGTGCTGCATGAAATTTTTCATCCTCTCTATGTTCTCACAAATGAAAAATGGGAGGTTCATCATCCACACCCTGGTAAAGTGTATGAGCAACCTAATGTGATAGGCATAAAAGCGAGAAAACCTCCCCTCACAACTGAAGTAATTCATGATCAATTTCATGAGCGGAGCATACTCATCTCTCAAAAATCTGAATGGAAAAACTCTCGTGAGCTGGCTCAAACAGCTAGCCTTAATGTAAGGCTCATAATGATGCCTATCCACCTTCTTCTTCTTATGCCACTGTTCTCCAATGTTTGGTATGCCTGTTGCCACTTATATGGTTTCGGGTGTCAATGTGAAAGTGACCCTAGCCAAGATAGACTGTCCTCCATGTAGGTGAAGTGAAAAAAGATGGGCCAACTCATGATGAACTCTAACATTTGCCACCCTCTGAAAAAATTCGAAACATGCTAAGTGCTGGAAACATGACATAGCAAGAGGGCATGCCTGCAACTCGGTGATGTTGTTTGGCTCGTCTCTAACATGTGTTGCCACTCCGGTGATGTCTCCCAGGGGCCTGTTCTCCTGAAGCTGTATCACTGTGGGTCTCCTCCTCATATTCTGATGAAACCTCGGATGCCATAACTACTATTTTGTAAAATGAATTTAGGTTGCCCTTTGATTTAAATGAAGCTGGTAGTTTCTTTGACAATCTGCCACCAAGGGGACAATTAAAAGGGGAGCATGAGGATGGGGGATAATATAATGGGAATAGGGGTGAAATAGACGGTTCCTAGTTGTTTTGCCCCTGTACGCCGCGCGCAGAGCCCAGTGCGCCGCGCGCTGGGTATGTGCCGTGCCTGTGTAAATTTTGAACTACGGGCAGGCTCTGTGTGCACCGCGCCCGGTGAGTGCTCCGCGCCCCTGAGTATATGCACCGCGCTCTGTGAAGCTGCCTCCAAGATGCTCCAAATTGCTCCAACCTTCAACTCACGACCTTGCAACCTTCCTCCAACGATTTGCTTTCACAGTGAAATTTTTTTATGATGATATTTGTGTATATAGGCTTGGAGGTCATATTTTTAAATTAACTTTTTAAAAAACCCACTTTTCTAATGTCTTGTTCAACACCTTTCACTGACTTTAATATAGCCGTGATTTTCACTTTTTCTCTGAACTTTGGGCTCAAATGATGAAATTTTCGACACTTTTCGTAGGGATTGCATGACAAAGCATTTTGGCCACAGAAACCATGACTGCACCTGAAGAAATCAATTGTCGACTCCTTTTGAAAATTTTGTCACAAATGACACTATTTGACTTTTCTTCAAAACATAGTTTTGAAGAATAGTCGAAGTCTGTCAATATGATGGTGAAACTTTGTGGATCATTACATTGCAAGAGCATCCCTCTAGCCTGCATGGCTTTACTGGACATATTTAAAGACCAAATTGATCAATCCCTGGACCTAATGACCAAAAATTACTTTTGTCCATCAAAGGATCAGACCTTGACTGTTGTGGACTTTTTGATTGTTTGACACAAAGACATAAGCCAACAGGAGCTAGACATGAGGGGAAATGACTAGTATGACCTTCTTCGTCAGATTATGGCATGCCCCTAGCAGAATTCAGCTAAGTGAATGGAGTGGGACACCTAAAGATGAAATCCATAAATATTTTTGATCTCTAACGGAGGACTGACCAGACCGACTCTAACATTGGCTCCAATGGGGGATGGTAGCTCCTTGGAGGTGCCAAGAACAACAGATCTCTGGAGGAGTTAGACAGTTCCTTTTGTCCATTGGGCTATGGAGTCATCATTTTAACAAACAACACAGGACTTTGACTTATTTATGAAACTGACCAAGAAATTGACTCAAACTTGACATTGAAATGACTCAAAAACTAACTTGACAGACTGAAACCAAACTGAAATAAAAATGGTATTTACAATGATAGTGGAAGCGGCGTTCATAAATCAGCAGTGGTACCGCTTGAGTAGCCGACCATTTATTGGCCCTCTAGGACAATCTTCCCCATTAAACCTCTCACAGATTGCATGGAAATTATTTCCCATATACAAGTGTGTATATGTAAGGAATGGTGTAGACCATGTTTCCTATTACTAGGCTTGCTAGTACATCAAAGAATACATCCTTTCTTATAGGTACTAGCTAAATGATATTATTGTAGAAATCATCCGTAGCTGAATGTAAGTTTTGTTGTGCTAATTTCAACTTCAGACTTAAAAACAAATGCATGTCAATTGCTTCATGTGCATATGTTTTCTTAGGTGTTTAGGAATCAAAACAAGTAAATTCATGTCATGTTTTATGTTAGAATCATGAGCAGAATAGCATGAAAGTGAAGTGTTGAACAACAACAAGTAGATGAAAAACAAACCAATAAGAAAAGCACTAAACATAGTGTTTTGATAAAGGACTTCACCCCTCCTGGGCTAGATCTCCTTGGTCCAAATTCCATGGCTTGGGCCTTTGTATTTTCTCAAAATTGAAGAAAGTAGAATTTACAATGCTATGTAGCTCCTGAAACCTACTTCAATGGACTCAGAGGATCCAAAAACCCCTACGATGACTCTCCAAACTCTACAAATGGATTACAGTTATTCTGGGATTGACCTCCTCCCTGGTGGCCTCAGGCTTCATTAAACTTCATTGTGGAAAAATCACATACAGAAGTTCCTGATTGCCTATGAAACCTTCCCCATTGTGTTCAGAATGTCGAAATCATCTATGAACACTTTCTTCTCCTCTTTTGGTAGAATATTTCCCTAGTTATGAGAGAAACAGTTTTCCCTAGAAAAAGTTCTCCTAAATTTGTAGAACTCGAGTTAAGGCCACTCATTTTGGAGGCAGGTCTGAAAATGGTGGAATCTACCAAAAATCTCACTGAATTAAACTGGTGGTTAATTAGAGTTAATATCAAATTAATTAAATACAATCCTAGATTAGCACACAATTAAGCCACACGGTTAGGCTAACCATTAGCCTTCACCCTGGTGGTCTCCGTGACATGGACACATGTGATGATTAGCACAATTAAACTATGTGGTTAGTTGACTATTTACCTGCTAGTTTGAAGGATGGTGGTAACATGATGGTGGAAGGTTCGAGGTTATGTAATCCTTATCCACCAGTTTAAATGACCTCCATCATAACCATAATTGTCACCGTTTGACGTGTTCACGTGACATAACCATGACTATTTTTATTTTTGGTTTGTCAGATCCGGAGGTAACATTAACAGTTACATATAACCATTGTGTGTTCACATGGGAAGGGCTGGCCCTCCCTAACCACAAAATCTTAAACCATTAAACCTTATATGTATGCAGCGAACGATATGGTTAAGGAACAAAGCATAGCATAGGCAGTTAAGGTGCGAGCACTGTGGAGGGGAGGTCGCAGGGTCAAACCCATATGCCTGTATAAATTTCACCACACCATCGTAGGGGCACCTTACAGCCTCCGGGCTTGCCATGTGTTGCCTTATAATTGGTCCACCTCGACCACACAGACCAAATAATTCACTGCCACTTGTCAACTTATAATTCGCTTGCTTGTATAAGAATATTCCAAGGAATATTCTCCTTGTTGACTAGGATGTACAGATGCCCAGTCAGAATTCCAGTCAACCTTTTCCAAAATATTTCTTGTTTGGTGAAACAGACTGCGAGCTCTAGCTTCCTCATACAAACTGCATTTTAAACAAAACAATTTGCATTGGGGTCATATCACCGAGACAAGCATGGTCGTTCAACTTTTGAGCGATTCTGAGCACTTTGATTTTTGAGCTTTTCTTACCCCTAATCTATATTCCAATCAAAAAACCCCATCCACTTGTAATTCCAGGTCTATTGTAACGTACTCTAGGCTTCCATGTACTATAATGGCTGGTGATAAATATGGATTACTATCTTCGTTCCCATGAAATAACACTTCCAATTTTGTTTACATTTTGTAGCAAAGCATAGAGGTCATTGTCATAGGTATGGTAGTTGAGAATTGCCCCATGAAATACTTCAAACTTTTAGCATAAAGGGCTTCCTCCTTACATCAACAAAACTCCCATAGCATAGCCACTTGCATATTTCCACACTTCATAGGGCAGCAACAAGTTTGGTGATGCAGGAATCAATGTTAGGATAATGTTTTTCCTTTAACTCCATAATTACCTTTTGCTAACCATTTCCCCACTATAACTCTTATAACTTTTTATCATGGCATGGAGTGGTCTTGTTAATTTTGAAAAATAGGCTATAGATTTTATCTAGTACTCTACTACCCCAAATGAAACCCATGACCTCATAAACATTGGTAGGCATCAACCATTTAATGGTGTCCTCCATCTTGGTAGGATCTATCTTTGGCTCTCTTGCACCTATCACATATCCCAAATACACCAAATATAGTTGTGAAAACTCGTAGTTCTTGATATTTTTTAGTAGCTAGTGCTTCTTGAATGTATCTATCACCTACATCAAATGTGACATGTGCTCCTCCATGGTAACATTGTATACCAGAATATCATCCAAATAAGTAATAACAAATTAATTTATAAAAGGGTGCAATATATCATTCATTAATCTCATGAAGAAAGTTGATGCATTACATAGGCCAAATGAAATAACTAACCACTCATGCAATCCTTGTGTAGTTTTCAAGGAGGTCTTCTAGATATGTCTTTCTCTATGCTAAACTTGGCGATACACTAATTTTAAGTCTAGCTTGGATAAGTATCATTTGTTTAAACAGGTCCAACAAATTTTATATCCTTGGGAGGAGGTACTTGTTTTTTAGCATTATTTTGTTGAAATCCCTATAATCAAAGAAGATTTAGCAAGTCACATCCTTCTTATGCATAATTATGATGGATTATCCAAATGGTGAGGTACTTGGTCAATTGAAACCTTTCTCTAGCATCTTCCGCAATTATTTCATCAATGTGTTTTCTTCAATTATTGAGTGCATGTACATCACAATGTTTGGAAATGTAGAGCTTGTAAATACTTAGATATCCTTCTCCACTTCCCTCATGGGAGGTATCCCTTTGGGCTCCTAGAACACATGTTGTATGTATACAGTTAAAACTATTCTAGTTGTTGTTTTCCTTTCCATAGTACACCCATTCATGAATGACCCTTCTCTTATTGACTCTTATATAGACTGATTCTATCTTAAAAATAATAGAACATACCACTTTCTAGAAATCACCAATTTCTTGTCTTGGTTGGCACTTATGAATGAAATTTTAAGCTTTCCCCTATGCACATTGATGGTGAAGGATTTACATCCTTGATCAAGAGCTACTTGTTGGATCTTTGCATGAAGATTACACCTCACATGTACATATAGGGACTTATAAGTGTCGCTTTTCATAAATCAAGTGGAACGACATCTTGGTCTACTTCATCAATAAAATCAACAATGATAGGAAATCATATTTTTAACTATTGTTTATCCTTATTTTTGCAACTTTATTTACCCATGCTAATGTATATGGACTTGGATGACCACAAATATCCAATCCCAATTTTCTTACTATCTCTACTACAATTAGTTTCTCTTGTGATCCTGATTTGAACAGAGGATCAATTTTCATATTATTAACCTATATCTTTGTATGTAAGAGTATATTAATCTCATTCTCTTCTTGTTGTTGAAAGTTTCTCAAATTCACCCTCATATCCATTAATGTGCAAAGAATCTTATCATCCATGTCTGAGCTTATTTGAACATAATTAATATAATTTGTGTCCATGGTACTTTTCTTCTTCCTGTCCTCCTTCTAGTTCTTTAGGTTGAGTACTACATGTAGTTTCAAAAAATTATCTTATACATGTTCATTAGTTTTACATTGGTTGTAGTGGTTTTTAGGATCTTTGAATTGATTTGATGTTCCTACAATATTTTTATCCTTCCTCACTTTCCATTTTTTCTTCCCTCCTTTTGAAGATTCCTAGTTTTCCTTTTTCCTTGACCCACTTGATTTCCAATTCTATCTAGGAACTATGATTTTACACAGGACTCATCTATCATTCCAAGTTTGAACAATATAATTTTTTTTTGCAGATTCCTATGTAGACACCCTTAATAGTTGAGGATTATGTATGGGTTCTCAGGAGAGATACCCAACATTGTTTCCATACTCCCAAATTTTGCGGTGATTCCTACACACCCTACCGCTGTCGATTCTTGAAGCAATGCCACCAGATCCATTGTTCAACTAAAAACCTAATAGAGTAGAACTGGGAATTTATGATATTCTTTAAATCATGTCGATCAGTCGCTAGAGGATTCCCCTCTAGCCGCATGATTTCCATATGGCCTTCCCACCAAATTAAGGCATTTTGTTGTAGTTTGAAATGACTAAACTAATTTTTTTATTCTTCTTCTATGTGATGAACACTAAAATAGACTTCTAACTAGCGAAATTTGTGATTTAATTTCAAATGCATCAAAATACCCTTAATATGGCTTGATTTCCTTTGCTTCCATCTTCAAAAGGTTATGTGAATAGTTCATGGCACTTGAACATGATATTTCTCTTTCATATTCTTTCCTAGACTCCTTCTCTAGTTCTTCTTGATCCCATGATTTTCCCTTAATTTTAACCATTATTTGGAACCTACATCTTCTCTGATTCTAATATTATTCGCTAGAGGCACCATTAGGATGTTAATATTCTAGCTAATCTTTTCAACCTTCTCTTCTAACTGCGGGAATCTCTCCTCTAACAAATCTTGGGGGTTATTAATGGATTCATCAACCATGTCTATGGTTTTATGACTATTTTCTTAAGCCAATATATCTCCCTTCGAACTTGCAAAAAAAACCCAAAGAAACCTACTCTTATACCAATATGATCTATAAATTGATTTGGATATTTCACTAGATAGTTCATGACAATGGATATGATAAATTTTTATTGAAATCCAAAATCTATACTATGAGATTTAATTTTTCCTTAGATTTATGGATTATTAATTTATTATGTTATTCTTATGCATGTAAAATACAAAGTGTGGAATTTATATAATATACAAAAATAATTGCTCACAAACAATAAGACACTAATATATGATCTAGGAAACCCTTTCATAAGAAAACCAAACTTGAAGGTGAGGTTTCTCAACTCTCTCTCTCTTTAAATGGGAAATGGTGAAAATAGAAATGAGGGAGGTCCATTGTAACCACTGCTTCCTACATTTACCCAAACTCACGAGCTTGTCATGGTAAACAACAAATGAGTGTCACTATGATCTGACCGTACCTCATAGTTCTGGTTAAGGAAAGTGGGGCCTACAAACTGACCACAAATTGACATCCTAGAGGGACTACAAATCACCCAGGAGATGAAGAAACACCCCAGGTGGTCAAACCTTGAGCTGGAACCGGGTTTCAATGATCTATACCTATTAATACACCCTTGACACTACCTGCATGTGGTTGTGAGCCTCCAACTGCACTCATAAGCCTTGCTCCATGCGATTATGACCCCAAATCTAAAGTTTTGTGCCTATGGTCTTGGGATCTAAGACGCTTTTCTAGGTCAGTCCCCAGACCACTACCCAAAACTTCCTATAACTTTCTAGAATCATATTTCTCATAATGAAAATGCTAATCATTCAAACTTGAAGGTAGAACTTGACCTAGACTGCCTATAACACACTATTCATTTCATCAAATGCATGGAAAAAATGTAATCTACAGGTCATGAATTCATATATGATAATAAGAGTTTGAGAATCATCTAAGAATCACCTAGAAATATTTATTCCCTTTCCACATAGCTACAAAAACACTTATTAATCCATATATTCATCATCCATTAGATAACTAAACAAATCATGACATGATCCATAGGTAGCATACATCATGTAACCAACAATTATCCAATGTAGAAACCTTGGAAACTTAGCTATAACATTACCAACATAATCACTACAGGTATGTATCAATCATGGTAGAAAAATAACTCTTATTAATATATAAAAATACCAACCAAATCAGGGACTTCCACATACCACTTGAACATAGATTAGGTTGAACCAAAATTTCTTTTAGCTAATCACCCCCATGCCATATTCGAAGCATGAATATGGGATCACATGTAATAAACCAAGACAAAACAAGACCAAGGCTTCAAGAGGCTAGACCACCTTAACCCTCAACTACAGTGATTCCATCTCTACAACCGGACATCACTAACACTAACTAGATTGTTCTCTACCCAAATTGTCTAGTGCTCCAGTAACTAGTAACTTAATCCACAACATTCCAGGGCTCCAGAGAATTTTTCCAACCTAGCCCTAGGGACTAGTAACTCAACCCACTAAGGGCTCCAAAGCATTTATCCCAAACTAGGTTGCAGGACTAGTAACTAAACCCAAGTTATTCTAGGGTTGAGAATTTGTTCGAACACACAACCATAAGGAACATCAACACCACTCAGAAACACAATCAAGTGGAAAAACTCTCAACACCATGACAATCCATAAAATGGCAAGGCAAGGATAAAACTACTATCACTCCAAGAGGATCTCCATGCCAATAACAACACATAAGCAAAAAATCACAGGCATATACCATGCATCTACAAATCAGGAAAGAAATAACCCATGCAATGTGTTACCTACGAATCAATCCATTTATAGTTGCTGATGCAACTATTCCCTTTCACTCTCTTGCTTTCGTTTTCCTTCTTTCTCCAAATCCAGTTGAATACTAGACTTCTCGAAGCATGCTCTGAGAATGTTATAAGTTTCTAAGAGTATGAGAGAATTAAATTAGAGCTCCAAAATTGAAGTGACAAAAGTTCAATTGAAAAAAGCTATGAACTGATCCTGAAAAGCCTTTTTATCATTGAGGCCTCTATTTTCTTCATTTTCATTCATTTTTACTCTAATTTAATTTGCATGCAAATCTGCATCTCTTCATCTTCCTTTTCTCTTATTTTCCATTATTTTAATAAATAAATGCCAACTATTGCCACTTTGCCTTTTCTAATGCCTTTTCCAATTTCCACAGTCATAAATTAATCACAAGTGATACCCACTATAGTGTTTCTCCCATCATTCAACTTGCAATATGTGTCCCATGACCTTGATCTTAATTTATTTACATTCTAAATCAACCAGGGACTATTACAAACCCCTCCTCCTTGGTGGTCTATGACACCTACGACCAACAATCTGCTGAAAACAAAAGATACTACCCATGGAGCTTTATAACACAACTCAATGCAGTATTTATGATGAACAACTACTACAAACCACAACCAACATAACAAACATGAAAATCATACCACTTATTGGAGATTTATAGCATAGATCATTGCAGTATCTACAATCATATCCATACATATCTATATATATCTATATATATATACATATACACACACACACACACACACACACACACCAAAAGCTCATTTCTTGAATGCGAAAATAATGAAGGATATAAATCTTGCATCTTATCAGTAATCTCCCATGTCGCATGTTCAAGCCCAAAGTGCTTCCACTACACTTTAACCTACTCGGTCTCTTTTTTTTGGACCATGAGTTGTTAAGAAATGAAACATACTTCTTAAGCAATGAAACATGGAAAAATCATGGACTTTCACTTTCGGAGGCAGTGAAAGCCAGTAGGCCACTGGCCCACTTCTCTCAATGATCTCAAAAGACCCACAATACTGAGGAGTCATCTTGGAAGATGACTCAATCCTCAAGGAACTGTTCTTGGCCTTGATGCACAAGTACACATGTTGCTAAGCTTGAAACTCTTCTTATGTTGATCTGCATAACTCTTCTTCCCATCCTATGCTGCCTTCAAATTCCTCTTAATAACATTGAATTCCTATTCCATCTCTACCAACATGTTTGGTCAAATCAACACCCTGTTGAGTGGATTACTCCAACTAATAGGATTATTAAAACTCCACACATAAAGTGCCTCAAATGGACTCATCTTAAAGGATTCTTGATACCCATTATTGTATGAAAATGCTACCAGTGGAAGGTACTCTTCCCACTTCCTTCATTGATGTATGACATACATCCTCAACATGTCCCCAACAATCCTATTGACCCTCTTTGTCTGTCCATCTATCTTTGGATGATAAGTTGTGCTAAAATCCAAATTTGCCCCAAAACCTACAAACTACTCCTTCCAAAACATGGAAGTGAAATTACCATCTCTATTGGATACAATCTCCTTGGGAAAACCATGCAATCTCACTATATCCCTCATGAAAATATTAGCTACCTCACTATTTGAAATCATACATTTCACTGCAATGAAGTGAGCTACCTTAACTAACTTTTCAACCACAACCATGATGGAATAATGTTGTCTCGATGTCCTTGGAAAAATGGTAATGAAATCCATGGAAATGACCTCCCATTTACACTATAGAATCTGAATAGACTGCAATAGACCACCTCGATACTTACTCCCTACTTTTGCTGACATTACAAAGATTTAGCAACAAATGCTGACACCTGTCTCTTCAATTTTTGCCAATGATAAATTTTTTTAACTACAGTTAATGTCTTTCGATATCTTGGGTGACCTGAATATGACTAGACATGAAACTCCCCCAAGATAATCTTCTTGAGCTCACTGTCATTGGGCATGTAAATCTTGTTCCTGAATCTAGCCAAGCCATCTATTGTGAGGTGATACTCCTCATCCCTATATCCTTCACCCTATTTTTGTAACCTATGCCTCAATTTTTGATACCTATAATCATGTTTTCGTGCCTGCAAGATCCGCTCTTGTAAATTTGTCCCATAAGAACTCATTGTTGCAATGTGATTCACCTGCACTTTTCAACTAAGAGAATATGAAACTATGTTCTTCTTTCCCTTGATGTACCTGATCTTGAAATTAAAATCACTGAGTGTATCTAATCATATTTCTTTCATGAAATTCATATTGGGTTAGCAAAATAAGTACCTAGCCCATTATGATCGCTCATCATAATAAATCTCTCACCAAAAAGATAATTACTCCACATCTTCAACACATGTATGATAGCTGCCAACTCAAGATCATGAGTCACTTTGTTCTACTCGTGCTCGTTTATTTCACTTGAAACTTAGAATACCCTTTGTCCTTCCTACATTAGGACTCCACCAACTCCTCTCTTGCAAGAATCTATACATACCACAAACTCTTTGTCTAGATCTGCAGTCTTCAAAACTAGAGCATATATAAGAAAATGCCTCAACTCTCAAAACTAGTTGCACACTCCTCAGTCCATTCAAACTTCTTCCCTTTTATCTGAAAATATGTAATAGGATAGGAAATCCATGAGAATTTCTTGATGAACTGATTATAGTAACATGTTAATCCCATGAATGATATGACCTCATCCAAATTCCTAGAGTTTCCCACTCCATGATAGCTCTAATAGTTTATGGGTCCACTACTATACCTTTTTTGGAAACAACATGTCCTAAGTAATGAAATTAGATCTCAAATAAAATGCACTTACTAGGCTTGGAATACAACTAATGTTCTCTCAACAATATTAACACTACTCACAAGTGTTCTGCATGCTCTTCCTCATTCGTAGGTGTTGGGCATGGGATCCCCCAAGGGTAGTTTTAGGGCTAAAAGCCCATATTTTGGTTAAATTTTGTAATCCAAGTGTAAAGACTCTGCATTTTATGGTCACGGAGCGCGTAGATGTTAATGAGTCATAGGGTTGTTTGCCCTTATTTTTGAAATGTAATGTTGGCTATAAAAGATCCACCAATGGTCTGCGGACCATGGGATTGTATAAATAGAGTGAATCTCTAAGTATTTTGAAAAAAGAGAATTTAACATGTAAGAAAGTTGTAGGCTAGAGCAGAAAGTCTAAGTTTTGGGTCATAGCGTAGGTAGAGGCTCTGTAGATGAGAGTGCATAGGCCTACAGTAGAATTTGCAGTTCAGTGTGAGAACCCCTGCAGCTGAGTGCGCAAGGTAGGTCGAGTCTGTAATCATTCAGAATTATCAATAAAGAGAAGTATTCTACAATTTCTACGTCTTTGCTTCTGGTTTATGGATCTTATTATATTGGGTATGAATTTCACTTATAATGCTTATATGATGCGCGAATATATGTAAATGTGTTGGTTAAGTGAACGCAAGTAAGAAAATCTATTTACGTGAAGCTAACTAAGATCAGTTAATAAGATAAGTGAAACACTTACGATAATTAAGGAATCTACGCAACTCGCTGCCATAGTAGCACGAAAGTACCTAAGCCCTAGACTAGGACTATGTGAAGGTTGATCATATACTTTTGCAAAGGTATTGAAGGCCGGAACAAAGGATTATCCTACAATCCCTAGAGCGAGATCACCTACACAAAGGTGGGGATAGAAGAGATCAAACGACATCACAACCACATCAAGGATGCGGGAACTTGGTTCCATCATCCCCCCATAATGCTTCAAGTGAGACTTTAGTCTATGCTCTGTGGGATGATGCCAAAAGGGCCAATAGGGTAGGGATTTGTTTGGCTAATTAACATTGAACCTGGGTCAGGCCCCTGAGCTATGAATTGATGATGGATAGGACTTCCTCATACAAGGTTCAGGCCAAAAAGCAACTCTTTGACCAAAATGCAGTGATGGCATGAACATGATTTCATGGGCGCAGGCGAGGCCGAGGCTAAGGATGACCTGGTTGAGGTCGCGGGCAGTTGATTTTATACAATTGCGAAGGACTAGGACACTATGCCCATGATTACATTAATCCAACGTGCCTGTCATGCAAGTATTACACACTGTTTGATCATGAAACAGAAAATTGTCCTACACTGATAGCTAGGTTATGAGTCAAAGGGGCACTACCACCTCCATCGACTCAGAACCTTCAGATGCTGAGGTTTGAGCCATGCGAGGAAGATTCGAACGTAAATATAGTGCTTAGGAGTGGGATCACGATAGGGGATGACAAGGGAAAACACCCAGAAGACAGTACATGGGTTCGCAAAGCTCCAATGAAATAAGCTGAGTTTGATTTGGAACGCACTCGTGAAACCATCATGGAAGCTAAGAAGAGCTTCATTGAGGCCTCCACCTCAGGAAGTAAGGATAGGTATGAGCTGGAAATGGAACCTTCTATGCTCTCAACTTTCCAGGAAACCTTTATGAAGTTAATGCACGATAGTAAGGCTATAAAATGGTCACAAGAACTCATTAATAGATGTGCTAGAACCACGCCAGGTGAACCACATGTAGTCCATAACATCAGTAAGAATAAGACAAGGATGGAGCATGAAATGAGACTCACTATGCAGATTAGAGAATACAAAATGGATCAAGTCATTCTAGATTTAGGGTGAGATGAGAATTTTCTACAGAAACAGACATGGGAACGAATGGGGAGACCTATGTTGCAATGGTCTCTAATTCAGCTAAGGATGGCGAATCAATAGAAAATCATCCCAGTGGGGTGGATGCAAGGGGTGACTTTGGACATTAAGGGAGCAAGCGCGCTGGTGAATTTTGAAGTAATAGAGATAGTGGATGATAGAAAACTATACCCTACACTCTTGGAAATTGATTGGGCTACTGATATGAACGATGTAATCAATATGAAGAAGGGAAAGATGATATTTGAGAATAAATCACTGGGCATAATAATACCCCTGGATCCTGTTGAAGGATCATGCTATATGGAACCAATCTGCGATTATGAGAGTGATGATGATCTAGACTACATCTATAAGATAACATCATGAGACCAAGACTGGGTGAATCCCACCACGAATGGACAGATTACATGGGATTGCGAGTGTTCCTCCACCTCAGACTCCGACAAAGAAATAGAATGCTATTAGAATCGGTTACACAAAGTAACTACATTGAACTGAAACATGATGACCCAATCGCTGCACTATGTTTCATGAGAGGTAAGAACTCTACCTACTTATGATGGATTAAATGAGGGAGATATCTTTTTGGATGCAATTGAAAGAGAGGTACCAAAAAAGTTGTGCTTCCAGGCCTTGGACTGGGCACTGCACGCTACGCCCGCAAGATGGTGGGGTATGCACAAAGGATGCTTTGATGATTGGTGCGACTGTAGGAGGATGATGAGAACATGATTTAGGAAGCCTAAGATGCGAATGACCATAATTTACTTAACAAAAATTATTACTAATTGCTATGTACCAAGGTGTGACATCTGCCCCCTCTTGTTTGAAACACCATCCTTGGTGTTTTAATATTGTCCATGAAACATATCAGGGTAAGTTTGTCACATTAATTCTTGATCCTCCAAAGCGCCCTCCTTTGGGCTAAAGTGCTTCCACATATTCAATCAAAATATTTGGACTTAATTACAAAATGGTAGTTAGCCCGAAACTTAACAAAAATTAATTTTATTTTGGGACTATGTTAATTTAGGTTATGTACCTTATATAGGTTCTTATCTTTATGTACATTAGATATACCTCTCTTAATTATTGTGGTGTGGCTATTATATTATTACAATAATGAAGTAACAGTGGGTATTGGGGTTTAACATTAGTTTGGAATGTACAGTATCATAGCATTAACATTTTCACATGGAAACTTCTCAACCACCCTTCTCATGATCTTGCATTGAACACTTGGATGTTTCCCCATTGTTGATCTAGTCTTTCATCGACGGTATTGCTTTAGGGGATCGTAGTTAGGGTATTAACCCCTCCCAAAACCCCGCCTGTGTGCTCATTTGGTTTCCCCTCCAGGGTATGGCACCAATTTACAATTTGGAATGGTTTGAGCCTTCTCAATGGTCTTTTGCTCAGCCACGATGCTACAAATGTGAATTCGCTCCTCTAGTAACCCTTATCTCTGTAATTTATAGTCTGCAATGTTTATTCTCTTTTTAACGATTCTATGTTTCTTCCACTACAAGGTTCTGGAATCGTTGGTGCACAAGGGTGAGGCCATGGCATCATCATCAAAAAGTGAGTTGATTCTTTGATACCTTTGATGCAATACCATTGAACTATGCTTTTTGAACCTGAATAGGGTTTCTATTTTGTTTTCCTAGGTTCAATAATCCTCAAACGACGTTCATTTTTTCCTACATGTATTCTAAGTTTTTCTTCTTACCTAGTTTCCTTAATCTTGTTTTGTTTTAAGCCACATATTTAATGTACTCTCCCTCTTCGAATGGTCATATATGTAGGTATAAATCCTTGTCCTACTAGTTAGATACCCTCTCCACAATCTCCTACACATGAAGGAAACTTGACACTATTTTCTTGCAAGGTAATTTCAAGAAAACCCTAGTGGTCTCTATATCGGCTTACTGTTGCCCTTCAGACTTTTTATATTGACAAGGGGTTAGGTTTTATCTTTTGAATTTCCATATGTAATTTTTTTGGTTCCCTTAGGGACCGGTACTATAAAACTTAAAGGATTATGGCCTTTATCCTAACCATGGGGGTGCCAATTGGTTTTCAGTACATTCTGTCCTCTGGGTCAATTGTTGTGAAGTTCTGAACTACTATTGAACATCTTTGATTTTTCTCAGTTATGTTTTCACTTATGGAAATACTTCCTTCGATTATTGAGTTCATTTTGTTAATTGCTCTCGTTGTACTGCGCGGAAGTTTTCAGAACATAATGTTATAGGTTTATTGTTTTGGTTTCTAGTAACATTACTATGGTGTTTTCTTGAATAAGGGTTCAGTTTAGCTTTTGTATGGAATACAACACAATCCTCATAATGCTAAACCCTAAAACATTAGTTTACAATTATATTACTTTGTGTATATATACTAGTTCCTGAGCATGATATCTATAGAGAATCTTTCTAATATAAATTTTGTCATGTTTTATGTGTGTGTGTGTGTGTGTGTGTGATGTATTTATTTTCTGGTTAGCCTACCAGCTAAAAACTATTTGTATGTTTTCGAAAATATATGAATCTTTCTTTGTAACAACCTCCTCCCACATCTACCTAAGCAACCATCGAGCTGGGGTAAACATGAGACGAGAGGCCACTATGATATGATTCAACCTCCTAAGTCACGTTAAGGAAGTGGAACCACCATATACACACCATATAGACATTCAACATCAGCATTAGGAGCCTCAGGAACTAATACAACCTTTCTGCTAACTATCCCTTAGGTCCAACTGATCTTTTGGACGACTTGACCTCTGCACACTCTCATGCTATGGGCATGCCAATGTCCAAGAACCTCTAGAAACTCTCACAGGCCTACAAGTCAGTGTCCTAGGACTCTTTTGTACAGTGCTGTAAAAGCGTCCCTGGGACTTTGAGCTTGTTTTTCAGGCCCGGAGGCCAGGTGACTACCCAAATTTGAAACACATCTTCAGAACACTAAAATAGCAAGGAGATGAAAGTATAAATTCAATCACTTGAATAATGCCTTGAATGGACCCCCAATAGCCATGAAAAACGTTTTGTTAAACATATCACGAATATGTAACCTATCAGTGTAAATAACAGAACTAGGCATAGATGTCTCATACTTAGCTAAGAATATCTAAGTAGCATTTATGCCTCAACATATCGACTTTCATTTCATCCATTAGGTCATATATACATTTTTCATTCATTTACAAGTAAAAATATGATGAGAGCCATACATAGCTATTGTCATGAAACACATGCATAACCAACATAATAGCAGTGGAAATACTAGTGAAATCACAACCATATGATCCACATATAAACCTGTATAATACTCATTGAAATACAAGGAGAAATAACCTCATAATGATGAAGAAAAATAAAAACCTGGAATGGGACTTCCATGTTCCACTCGACTATAGAATGGCTGAGCCAAATATATCTTTAACCCCGTGCCATATTCGAAGCATGAATGTGGGACCTAATATAACACATCAATCCAAAAACATCCAAGGATTACAGAGGCCATCCACCTCAAAACATAAAACATTCATTCCACCTCACATTCAGACATCGCAAAATCATCATTAAATCAGTCTCTATCTGAGCCTTGTAGGGCTCTAGAGTGTTTCCCCAATCAAGGCTCCAAGGCTAGTAACTCAACCCACATCTTTTACTGGGCTCCAAAGTGTTTGTCCAACCACGGCTCTAGGACTAGTAACTCAACCCACCAAGGGATCCAGAGTGTTTTTTCACAAGGCTACGGGTCTAGTAACTCAAACTAAGTTGTTACAGGGTTCTAGAGTGTTTGTCCAACTAAGGCCACGGGACTAGTAACTCAACCCAAGCTAAGGAAACATGAGAACCAACCAAAACAAGACAATGAAAGTAAACCAACAATCTCCATGGCTATCCAAGTAATGGGGAGTCTACGAAATCCACTGTCAATCCCGCCCATCCTCCATGCCAATGACATATCAAAACCAAAAAATTGCATGCATATGCCATGCATGTCAAAACTAGTGAGGAAAACATACATGAAACTTAATACCTGCAAGTAAATCCTATTGTAGTTGTTGATCACGATGGTCTCTTGGGCTTTCCTACTCTTCCTTTGTCGTCTTTCTCCAAAATCTAAGTATGCCACACCCTCCAAGAGTACTCCAAGAAAAATTTAAGTATCTGTTGATGGTGTGGGCCTGCCAACATCAGGAGATCTCCCTGGTATGAAGTCCCAACTAGACCTCACACCATTTGGCTTAGGAGTCCCATTCGTTACGATGGCTTTGTTTTCATTATCTTAAATATATGCCTTAGTTCTTGCTTGTCAGCACATGAGAGTGGTCTTCTTTTTCCTCGAGTAGCGAGGTCTGTGTGCCTAGTGATTGATAGTGTTACTTGTGTCGAGGTTCTTTCAATGCAAGGAGATAGGGTGGGAGTGAGTCCCAAGTCAGATCAAAGGAAGCCAAATTTTTTTAGGAACACACAACACAATTTTTGGCTTATTGGGGCCTGACCCAGGTTCAGAGTTAGTTAGCCAAGCAAATTCGAGTACTACTGGCCCTTTCGGAAACAGTCCGCTCGATGCAGATTGAGGTCTCACCCGAAGTAGTATGGGAGGGTGATAGAACCAGATTTCCTCACCCTTGAGATGTCTGTGATGTCAATTTAGTCCAACTAGACCTGCCTTCACGCAAGTCCCTTCATGCACTGTTCTAACCTTCATTATCCTCGCGAAGTGTCACGATCGTCTTTTGTGCAGCCCTAACCAGGGGCTAGGATGCTTTCACGCTACTATGGCAGTGAACGGTGCTATTTCCCAAAATACGCAAAGTATCTTACTTATCTTATTACAGGTCTTGATTATCTTCACGTAAATAGATATTCTCACTTCCATTCACTTAACAATAACTGTTATATATTTGTGCATCATATAGACCATAGAAGGGAAATTCATACCCAATATAACCGATGCATAAAACAGGAAATAAATACACAAAATTAATATGAAACTTCTCTTTATTAATACTTCCAAATGTTATAGACTCGACTTTCCCATTGCACTCATCTGTAGGGGTCCACACACTCAGCTGTGGACTACTAGGCCTCTGCGCACTTAGTTGCAGAGCCTCTTCCTACTCTACAACCCAAAACTAGACTTTACTCCACAGATATGACTCAATTCTTCCTCGTTGCTTCTTCCATATTATGATTCCGCCTTAACTACTTAGAGCCTCACTCTATTTATACAATCCCATGGTCTGTGGACCATGGGTGGATCTTCTACAATTGACACTACATTACAAAAACTAGGGCAGACAACCCTATGACTCTATTATACTTTCGCACCCCGCGCCCGCAATTTGTCAAGCTTTTACATAAGACTTCATCAAAATTTGGTCCTTAAGCCCCAACACATGCCTTAAAAGGATTCCATGCCCAATAACAATAGGACGTGTGTAGCTTCTTGAAGATAAATTCACATAGATGTGGCAATCACAACACATAAGGGAAGATAAAATGTACAACACTCAGTGGAAAATCCACGTGAGTGCGACAATTGTTCCAATGAGTTTATGTGAAAGCTTCTACCTGATGTTTGGGAGGTAATAAACATGGGTAGGACATCGTTAACAACTTATACACCACATTTTCATTAATATATATGTATTAGAATAGTTGAATGAATTCAAGTGCCAAACACTGGTTAAAGAAACATGCATTACAATTGTTCAAGACGAGTCTTACAAACAGTTACAACATGTGTGAAAACATGTTGGCCTGTTAGCAGGCTTCTGAATTAAGAGAAAGTTGCAAGAAACATCAACACACCATACATAACTAACCCCGTGGGTCAAGCGTTGGAGCCACTACTTACTCCATAAAGAAAATATTACAGACTCTCAAGGCTATGTGGGAGGAGCCAATGTGAAAATCCCTTGGCATGTAAAAATGAAGGGGTATTTATAGCCAATGGTGAAACTGTCCCTTGTGATAGTTTGACTTCCCTCATGACCATTTGACTTCCATGAATTTTCAGATTTCATGACTCTTCAGATTACAAGTGGGTCTCTTGGACTTCCACATTACATTACATAGATCAACAATATGGCCCACAATAGTGATGTGGATTACAAGACTCATGACGAGACTCGCCATGAGAGTGTTGGTGAATTCGTGATGCTACTAGTGTGCATGTCGAGATGTAGTACTACTGGGTGATGGACGTCCTCATGGTGTGTTACAGCTTTGCCGCTGCATGAAAAGGTGCGTGGAGTGTTCAATGGTCGTTGGGTTTGCTTTATTTTTCATTTTCACGTTGCTCCTTTCTTATATATTGGCATGCCTGACAGGTTATTCCATTTGTGAAAAGTGTATGTTCATCTGTCTATTCATCCGTGAACACGTCTTCACATGTTCTTAGATTTGTCTGTCCATGAACACGTCTTTGCATAATCATCTGTTTGCAAACACATCTCTTTGCATGCATCATTTTTTCTTCCGTTCACAAACATGTCATTTTGCATTTACACCCCTTGTTCATCCCATCCATCATCACACCATGTTTATTCATGTACCTATATCTCTAGGCAATCATGATGAGATGCCATCAAATCCATAAATGTCCTAGTCTACCATGATGCATGATCATTTCAGATGTAGGTGACTGAGAGAAAAGACAAGGTTATGAAACTGTGTGAGGCAACTTTCGAGCTGGGATGCAAGCTCCAGGAACTGTTGTTTAAAACTGCACAGAAGTCACTAGGAGAGGGTGATGGGAAATCTGGATGGACAGTGATGGTTCGTGGGATCTGGCTCAACCGAAGGACAAATCTGCACAATTTTTGGGAGGAGTAGTCCAAGCTATAGGAAGACTCAGCAGGAAAAATCTACTCAATTTCTAGAGGGAGCAGACAATGGGAGCTTGGCAGCAAAAAATGCATAGTTCCTGGAGGGAGTTGGCAGTGGGCTGCTAGAGCTTGGCAGCAAAACTGCGCAAAATCCTAGAGGGAGATGGACACGAGCTGCTAGGAGATGATGGCATGAAAAAATGCATTGATGCTGGGAGGCTGACCTGCTAACCACCTCTGCGCAATTTCTGAGCTAAGCAGACTGTTGGGCAGTAGAGGGCTTGCTCATGAAATCTGCGTAATTTTTTGGGTGAGTAGCCTGCCGACTGACTCGTGGGTTGTCTCAGAAAACTGCACAATGTTTTGAGTGAAACCAGGACGGGCACTGGGTGTCTATCCAACTTGTCTGCGCAATTTTCTCAATCAGTGGAGTTGAAATGGTCTACAACCTCTACCCAATTTTTTAGTCGAGTGACTCTCAAGCTGACTGCCTGGTCAAACTCTTCGATTGACCATCATGAGAGTTGATTAATGAGCTTGTGGGAAGTGCAACTTCAAATGGCTTGTTGGATGCTTCTGCATTGCTCTGGTGATAGTCGGTCGATTTGATCACGGGGTGATGGTCTACCTATGAGAGGGTGATTTGGTTGTCATAATTTCATAAAAAATGTCTAAGTGTGTGAGTGAGAGAAATTTGTGCATACGAAACCTTTCAAACACACTCACATGGCTTTACAACTAAATACCTCAAATCATCAAGACACACATGTTCAACATGACTGATTGATGGTGCCAACGACAAACGCGATGCATGTGATAGATCATCGAACGACCGCAATGACGCTTGCACGACAGTTCATACAACTTCATGTGTGAGTGCGACGAATGTTTTCATTGCGAATAGAACATGTACATATGAAGTGAAGACCTTGTGCTCAACTAGAACATGGTCATAAGCATGACATATAAATCAACATGTAGAAGACAATAGTTGGTCAAACAAGTGAAAAGGAAGCACGACATGTAGAAGCAACACATAAAGTGACTTTTCGTGTTTGCACACATGCATGTTACCGAGGACAGGATGATATGATAATGATAAGAAGTCTTGCAAACTCAACTAAGAGGTTTATTGTGAAATATGTTCCATACTTACCATACTTACCCTCAAGATGAGCATGAATCTGATGGAGTTTTCATGCAGTCCGGATCATTTCCATTACTTGGTTCCTTGGTCCTTCTCCTCAAGTCTTTGGGAGAGATTTCAACATGTCACCTTTTCCTATAGTCACTGAGAGGTAGATCTACACAATTTCAGCAGATAGTGGTTGCTGCTAGAATGAGGTCCTAGGAGGCCCGTCTGTGCAATTTATGCATGCAAGGCCAAGAAGACAACTTGGACAATATTGCACATTTTTTAGGCACAAATCACTATTGTGGTATGGGGGTCTCGGGAGGACACCTTTGCGCAATTTCTCAGTGCAGTTTTGTTGGACTGCTCTACGCATTTTTGGAGAGCAGTGTTGGCTTGGGCCTCTGTGGGCTATGGGGTTTCAGCAAGAAACGGAGGTTGGTGTCTCTGTGCACTGCGGAGTTTCTATAGGAATGGGAGGTTTATATCTCTGTGGACTGTGGGGTTTCAGCAGGCAAGGGAGGAAGCTTGATTCTTACAAAAACAAAGCGTATAGTTCTAGGAAGTTGGATGAAGCTAGGTTGCTTGGGGAAATGGCTAAGTGTGAGATCAATGAAACATATGTAAACATTGATAGGACTTAATTGTGATCACACATAGACATGTAGACCATCCAAAATATGTAGCACATAGTTTGCTTGATGAAAAAACCTTCATGACGTGAGTGCATGAGGTGAGTGTGAAACATGTTTATGTGATGACAACCACTCATATGCACACAATTCCCTTGAAGCAAGACAACATTCCCTTTGCATGATGGACAACAACTACTATGCCCATAAATGACATATGCTACAAAAAGATGAGAATGCGAAAAACTCTTTAGGATCAAGGAGGGGAGCTTGAAATCATCAGCTTACCAACAAATAACCAAGGATGATCAATCACAGGATCGAAAGTAGGCTCTAAAATTTGCATGCAAGCCAAATTTTTGGAGGGTGGTTTTAGTCGCTACAACACTTGGCGACACACTAGTAGAACTCTAGGTTCTTTTTTTTGTTCATTAACAGCACAGGGTCTTGGTCTTTTGAGGAGTATTGAATCATTTTGTGTGTTCCTTTGGTTTCCCCACTTACCCCATGGACATACATGGTTCACCATTTTCAACTTAATTAAGCACAACAAAAATTTCAGCTTGATCACAGTGTCTCAAAGTAGGGGATGGTAGTTTGTCTCCCGATTTGAAAATTTTCAGAGTAAGTTTTCATCTCTAGTATTGCTTCACTGCCAGCAGGCCTGGAGGTACCTCGACAGAGTCACACAGGAACACATTTTTTTCTCCACTACCAATGAGCCTCATCAGTACCCCGGTAGAGTTTCATGCTTCACCTCTCTGCATAGGAATCCTTTCTCTTCCTTTGCATTTGTATTTTTTCAAGAGTACTTTGCATTGGCACTTTTCTTTTTGGGTGGAAGAGGGATCCTGACTTATTGAAAGAAGAAGAGGTTGTCCTTCAAAGAAGCATATAAGACCTTTGACATAGGTTTGCTCATTTAGATATTTCCCCTTCTTCGTTTCTACTACTTAGATGAGTTTGAATACACAGAGCAGAAGGCTAAGTATAGGCATTAGGTTTCTCAGTGTGGACACAGGTTCATTGTTGGATCAAATCTCCCCTTGTAGATGGCTCATATTTTCTGTCAAGAATTCATCAAACGAAGGTTACAACTAAGCACAGAGAAGACGAACGCAAGACTAGCCAAGTGGTGCAGTGTCACAAATCTCTTATATTTCAGCCACATACTCATTCAAAGGGTAGAACTCAGTACATGGCAACACTTATTTCTAGAAAGCAAAAATAGAAAGCTATCAATCAAACAAAACAAAACAAAACAAAAATAGTAAGCAAAGAAAACAAGGAAAAATAAAAACAAGTGATAAGCACACAAACTAAACCAAGTCAACAGGAAAACAAACATGCAAACCACAAAGCAAAGACAAGAAAAAAATAAAACACCACTCCTAATCCTATGCTAAATGGTGAGGGTTACGTGAAATCAAATTTCTAGTGAAACCACTGTAGGTGTACCCAACCTGTAGTCATAAAGATACGAGCAATTAAAACATATAAAAAATAGTGTGCAACAGAAAATGAAAAAACTTGACAAACTTGCACATGAGAGAGAAGGTCTCACCTGTGGGTGGAAGAATGCATCACAACCACCCAACACACATGCTTACCTCTTCTGTGAGTATCGTTTTTCAACAAACCCCATAGGCCTCTTGTGAGTGTATGTTGTTCTACGCCAAGTTTCTTAGAAAGTGTGAGCAAGGACTAAAGCTTGTTACATGCAACACGACTCACCAAGTAAGATTGTTCCAGCCATTCATCGATTAGATCATAAAATTTGTGATGGCTATTTTGAAATATTCATGATATTTGAGAATATGGATTCCTGATTCGAGAAAGGGGATCACGATGGGAATGTGATACGGATAGATAGATCTCATCATTCTCTTCAGTCATGTCAAGGGAGTGAGGGCCTACCATAGCCATCAACACAGGCTTAAGTGCCTCACATTTTTGACAAAAGTCTAAGAATAAAGCTATTACACATGAAGACCATAGCGTGCAAAGCAACTGTCATTAGATGTAATGTTGGGCAAATGATAAACTACATGGTAGCCACCCAATATAGAAGAAAAATCAGACCAGTAGTTCGAGATTCGAGATTCCCAATTTAACATGAACAAAGAAAATTTTTGAACAATCGTGTGAATGCTCTGATTGAGGGAACCAAGTTAACTTTGCACTAGACATGATACAACACTAACCTAAAATTGGTGAAAAAGTGCACATGCATCATGGTCATCACAAAAATGTAGAAAGGATGCCGACATTGTGTGTAGAAATTCCCACTGTAGATCAACAAATTATGCAATATACTAAAGAAAAATACAAGATCTTCTTCTACAACAAACTTTGTGGAAGCTTAATCGAATTGAGAAAGATCAATGAGAACACATATAACTAAGAATGATAAATCAATCACACATAACACAGAAGAAATAATCTGGGGAAAGCCCCAGCCAAAAAGCCCAATCTCTATATTATCATACAAGTGGAAATCTTGTTCAAGTTACAAAAAAAACCAGCTGTCAAGCTATCCTACTCTCTTTGTAATGAAATAATACAGCTCACAGACTGAATAGAAATAGTATATGTCCTCCTCAAGCCCTCTAAGCCTCCTATTTCCTTGCGCAGTTTTTCTTGGGGTCCAATGATGTCACATGTGTGAATTGGCCTCATTGCACTCAGAAAACCTGAAGAAGTAACTGCACAATCCTAAAGGAAATAATTCCTTTTGCATGCAAGATATATTCACAATGGAATATTGTAGCAACTAATAGTACACTCCCCCTCCATCAGATCTCAACTGGGTCTCTATCTGAACTGACATGCATGAGTTATTTATGAGAGAATATTCAGTTATCTGAAGTGCAGCAGTTACATGCATGCATGCATTAACTAACTAAACTCACAATTAATTCAACATTTTTTTTGAATTAATCTAACTGGACTTGACTCAGTTAACTGGGCCAACTAATTACAACTCATCCTTATCTCTTTAAGTGATGGATAAATTCCTTAATTAATGGAGAAATTGTTGCATGTCCCCACATAGACTTCATGTTTGATTTTCTACAACTAACTAACTCATGGTGAATTAATTCATTATTTTAAAAACAACTTCTAAGATCAAATTCGAATTTTACTTCTCAATTTTAGTTCGGGGACTAACTAAAATAGGAAGGTATCCTGAAATGCTATTTATAGCAGTACTAAATTTAGCACTTCTATATTTAGCATTTCTTGTTGCTATTTTCAACATTGTGAATGTGTGAAGCTAGTTGGGGTGTGGTGAAATGAGAGTAACTTCATTTTCATGATAGGTTTTGCGCTCGTCATCACCCAAGGAGATTTTGGTGTGATGAGTGGGAAAATTTGACGTGCAAAATTTGCAAAAATACCAAGGAGCTGATTACGAGGGAGAAAATATGATAAGTATTATTCTAGATATAGATAGTATTTGAGATGATAAACTTCATTGTCTCATGATGGAATGAGGGTCAGACACTCCCAATCTGAGTTGGATGTAAGAGAGGTTCATGAAGATGGACATGATGTAACAAACTCGTGTGTTCGATCATTAGCCAAAATCTGAAATTTTGAAATATCACACCTAGAATAGTAAAGATTCTTTACATGAAGATCCACGTCGAGTGAAACCATGTAATAGATGGGTTGTGCATGAGAAACAGAATCTGATTTGGTTTTACGGGCTTACTAGAGTCGCGAGGTCTCGACATAACCATCAACAGACGTTGATGTGCGTCGACTCCCTCGCACATCTTAGAACTTTCCAAAATTGAAAATTTTCATTTTGAGATGTGAACCAGATCATGCATGGCTTGTGGATGGCTATTGTTACTAATTTCAAAACTGCTCTTAGGATGACTACCATCTTTGTCACATGCTTCATCAAAATTTTCAACAAGTTGACTTGACAAGCTATCTTCATGCAACACACGAGATGATGACAAGTGGGAAGAGACATGTGTGTTGAGACTATTTTCATCATGGACAACCTCATTGCCTTGTGTCAATCAAGGAGATAACTCATAATATGAATAAGGAAGAGAACACAGAGTATCTCCGACACATGTTGATGCATTGTGAATGATAGGACACATGGGAAAGTAAGGTGCAGGGGAAGCTTCGATATGAATGTTTGCTTTGATTGGTGCGTATTCCAGATCTGGGTTAGAGAGTACATGAGATGAAACTAGATCATATGATATTCTTGGGTGTTCATCAAAACATATGGAAGTGTGGGTGTTATGACAACCCAATACTGGAGGTTGATCGAAAGAATTTATTGTGCATGATGTTTCATTAAGATTCGCTGATTGAGAATCGATCAAGAATGAAAGTTCAATGTTTTGAGAGGAATTGATTGTGTCTTCACTGTCCTGCTCCTCCGCTTGTATGATGAGATTTCCTTTCACATGACTACAACTTGAGCCAATAGCTTAAGGATCAAGAAAGTTCGCGCAACTAGCTTGTGAAGTAGATCACTCAAGCGAGTCATGGTGGAAGGAGTCATGGCTTGTAAATGATGGAGGATGGCAAAGATGAAGATTAGACTTGAGACTTGGGTGATGAATGGTGATATCGTCATTTGGAATGGAGGGATGAGTTTTCTCCACAAGATTTCTTAACCATTCTGGAATTTCCTCCATTGCGACAAAGAGACAACTGAGTAGATGATTTGGGAGCATGATGTGCAGAATTCCTAGCTTTGCAATTGCTACAAGGGCATACCCATTGTACAGATTTATTAGTTTTTTGGTCACTTCGAGGGGGCACCCTCTTCAAGACATGAGGTGTCTTGTGATCCTCAAGAGTTGAGGAAGAAGGGAAATCACTAGGTTCACCATTTTGGGAGACATGAACCAGGCATTTCATCTCTTAGCTAACGAGGTCAAGGTCCACAAACTGCTCAGGAATTTCATGATAGAGGTGAATGAAGTAGGTAGCAAAGTCCTCAACTAATTCATGAGGCTTCATTCTTAAACGATAGATTCTTTCATAGACATATTGGTGGTCACACTCATTGGAGGCTTGATGGAGCTCCTTGAGGAAAGTGAGAAGGGAATGGACAAAAGCAGGTGGCACGGTATGACAATACCAATTAGCATGACCTTCAAGGGTGAGGAAGAAGAGTATGAAAACAAGCTCATCACTATTGATTTCGTGAGATTCGTAAAAATGAAGAAAATCATAAATGTGCTTGGTTACAGATGTCTTATCCTCACCATCAAACTTTAACAAGGACAAATGATTGAGAAGCTCATCGGGGATTGATAGCTGATTAAGGGAGAAATGAGAGAAACACCCTGGGAGCGTGAATTTTGTATGTCTCATTTGGTAAGAGATTCATCCTAGATGTATGGGCTCAACTTGTCATCTGGCCCTCCTTCTAGCGCCAAAGTGTTGATGGTGCTAGACCTGCCAACATAAAGGGATATCCTCGGTATGAAGTCCCAACGAGACCTCACGTCGTTTGGTGTAGGAGTCCCATCTGGTACGATGGCTCAGTTTCCATTATCTTAAAGATGTTAGTTAGCTATTTCTTTTCAACACGTGAGAGTGGTATGCCTAGTCTTTGAGTAGCGAGGTTTGTATGCCTAGTGATTAATAGTGTTACTTGTGTCAAGGTTCTTTCACCATAGAGAGAGAGGGCGGGAGTGAGTCCCAAGTTATATGGGAAGAAGCCCAACTCTGTTAGGAACATAGAACACAATAGGACGTGTGCATCTTCCAAAAGAGAAATCCACATGGATGTGGTAATCACAACTCATAAGGGAAGATGGCACATACAACACTCAGTGGACAATCCACACGAATGCGATGGTCATTCAAGTGAGTTTACATGAAAGGTTTTTTCTAATGTCCATGAGGTAACTAACATGGGAAGGACAAAGTTAACAACTTATACAACATATTTTCATTAATATATATGTATTAGAATGGTTGAATGAATCCAAGTGTTCAACACAGGTTAGATCAACATGCATTACAAGTGTTGAAGGCAAATCTTACAAATAGTTACAACACGTGTTTAAACGTGTTGGCCTGTTAGGAGGCTTTGGAATTAAGAAAAAATTCCAAGACACATCGATACACCATACATCACTAACCCCGTGGGTGGGGTGTTGGAGCCACTACTTACTCCTCAAATAAAATATTACAGACTCTCAAGGCTATGTCGGAGGAGCCAAGCTGAAAATTCCTTTACATGTAGAAATGAGGGGGCATTTATAGCAAAGGGTGAGACTGGCTCTTGTGGCTGTTTGACTTCCCTCATGACCATTTGACTTCCATGAATTTTCATATTTCATGACTCTTATGATTAGAAGTATGTCTCTTGGACTTCCACATTACATTACATTGATCAACAATATGGCCCACAGTAGTGATGTTGATGACAAGACTCATGACAAGACTTACCATGACAGTGTTGGTGCATTCGTGCTGCTCCTGGTGTGCATGTCAAGTTGCAGTGCTGCTAGGTGATAGATGTCCTCATGGTGTATCACCGCTTCACCTCTATATAGCAAGGTCCACAAAGTCTTCGATGGTCATTGGGTTCGCTTGATGTTGCATTCCCAGGTTGCTCCTTGCTTGTATGTTGGCATGCTTGACAAGTTTGTCCATTCATGAAAATTGTATGCTCATCTGTTCATCCATTTGCATCTTCGCATGTTCGTCCATCCGTTTGTCCATGAACACATCTCTTTGCATGCATCATTTTCTCGTCCATTCGAAAACATGTCCTTTTGCATGTACTCCCCTTTCTCATCCCATTCATCATCACGCCATGTTTATTCATGTACCTATGTCTGTAGTCACTCATGACGATTCAACATCAAATCCATAAACCTCCTAGTCTAACATGATGCATTATTGTTTCAGATGAAGGTGACCAGGAGGGAAGAAAAGGTTACGAAACTACGTGAGGCAAGTTTAAAGCTAGGATGTAGGCTTCAGGCACTGCTAATGAAAATTGTGTAGAAGTCACACAGACAATGTGATAGGAAATTTGGATTCACATTGTCTATTCGTGAGATCTGGCTCAGTTGGAGGACAAATGTGCACAAGTTTTGGAAGGAGCAGTCTGGGCTACAGGAAGACTAGGTAGGCAATATCTGTGCAATTTTTGGAGGGAATGGGAGCTTGGCAGCAAAAAATGCATAGTTCCTGGAGGGATCTGGCAGTGGGCTGCAGGAGCTTGGCAACAAAACTGCGTAATTCCTGGAGGGAGCTGGCCGTGGGCTGTTGGGAGATGTTGGTGGGAAAAGATATGATGATGATGGGAGGCTGACTTACTAACCACCTCCACATAGTTTCTGAGCTGAGTAGACTACTAGGTAGTAGAGGGCTTGCTCATGAAATCTGCATAGTTTTCCAGGAGAGCAGTCGACCGACTAACTAGCGGGTTTGTTGAGAAACTACATAATATTATTAGGGAGACATGGAGGGGAACTGGGTGTCTGTCTGACCTATCTGCACAAATTTCTCAATCAGTAGAGTGGACATGGTCTGTGACCTTTGCGCAATTTTTTATGAGAGTCAGACCTAGGCTGACCACTTGGTCAAACTCTCCAGTTGACCAGCGGGAGGGTTGATTGATGAGCTTGCGGGAAACACAGCTTCAGATGGCTTGTTGGGTGCTTCTATGTTGTTCTAGTGAAATTCGATCAAGTTGATGACAGGATGAAGGTCTGACTGTGAGAGGGTGATTTAGTTGTCAGAATTTCAGCAAGAATGACTAAGTGTGTGAGCAAGTGAAATTTATGCATACATGACCTTGAAAACATACTCACATTACTTGATGACCATATGCCTGAAACCATCAAGACACACATGTTCAACATGACTGACCGATGGTGCAAGCGACAATTGAAACGCTTGTGATAGATTGTTGAGCGACCACGACATCACTTGCATGACAGTTGGTCAAACAAGTGAAAAAGAAGCATGACATGTAGAAGAAACAAATAAAGTGACTTTTAATGTTTGGACACATGCATGTTACTGAGGTCAAGATGATATGATAATGATAAACAGTCTTGCAAACTCAACTAAGAGGTGTACTTCGAAAGATGTTCCATACTTACCATACTTACCCTCAAGATAATCATGCATTCGATGGAGCACATATCGTGCTTGTTGCAAACACCTTCATGACATGAGTGCATGAGGTGAGCGTTAAAGATATATATGTGATGATAACCACTCATACACACGGAATTCCCTTGAAGCAAGACAACATTCCCTTTGCATGACGAACAAAAAATGCTATGCCCAAAAATGACATGTTCTACAAGAAAATGAGAACGTGAACAAATCTTTAGGATCAAGGACGGGATCTTGAAATCATCATCTTACCAACAAAATACCAAGGATGATTGATTGTAGGATCCAAAGTAGGCTCTAAAATTTGCATGCGAGCCAAAAATTTGGAGGGTGGTTGTAGCCACTACAACAATATCCAAGGGTGTGAGAGGAAGAGAGAATAATGAGAGAAAAACATAAATGTACTAAAAAAAGGTTACCAACTAATCCTCAGAAACCCTTTTATTAATGAGGCCTCTTTTTCTTCATTTTCCATTATTTTCCCTCATTTTCCTCCTCACATGAAACATGTGACCTTTCACCCTGCTTTTCTCATAATTTCCACTATTTTCATAAGTAAATGTTCCAAAAAATCCATTTTGTCTTTCCAAAGCCTTAGCCATTTCATTTTCCAATTTCCTTAGCCATTAATCAATCGCAAGTGATCCCCATCACTAGGATTTTTCCCAACGTTCATCTTAGAATAAGTGTCCCATCAACCATGGTTACTATCGATGGAGATTTATAACTTAGCTCAATGCAGTATTTACAAGGTTCAACCTGCTAAGAAATAAACCAACATGAAAACATAACAAGCATAACATCATAATGACATGACACCCATACGACTTATTGGATCTTTATAACATAACACATGGAATTATTTACATCCATATACATATGTACATACACCAAAGTCACCAAAACATGTACCAAAACATATACCAAGACATATACCAAAACTTCTTTGTCTCAACCAACAAACAAGGAAGGATACATAGCCCGCATCTGATCCACCATCTGCCATGTAGCTTCATCGGGCCTAAAGTGCTTCCATTGCACTTTAACTTGCTTGATCACTCAGTTTCGGAGCATGAACACCTTTTTCTGCAACATACAATGAGGTTCCAGTTGGAATTCTCTATCCATCTCCACCTATAATACAGACCACTTAATCACATGATCAACATCTTTAACATACTTCTTAATCCTTGACACATGGAAAACATCATGGATTGTCACTTTTAGAGGCAGTGCAAGTCAATAGGCTACTAGCCCAATCCTCTCAATAATACTAAAAGGTACACAAAACTGTTGTTCTAGCTTGGCACATGATCCAATCTGTAAGGAGCTCTTCCTCGGTTTGATGCGCAAGTATGCATGTTCCCCAACCTAGAACTCCTTCACCACCTGTTTTGATTTGCATAGCTCTTCTACCTACCATGTGTTGCTTTTATATTCTTCTTGATCACCAATAGTTCATGTTCCATGTCCTCCAACATATCCAGTCGAATCAACACCTTGTTAACTAGATCACTCAAACCAACAATAGTATTACAACTCCACCTATACAGTGCCTTAAATAAAATTATCCTCAAATATTCTTGATACTGATTGTTGTAAGCGAACTCTACTAGTGGAATATACTCTTCCCACTTTCGATGTTGATGCATCACATACATCCTCAACATGTCCTCCGATATCCTGTTGATCCTCTCTATTTGTCCATATATTTGTAGATGATAAGTTGTACTAAAGGCCAACTCTATGCCCAAACCTGCAAACAACTCCTTCCAAAACATGGAAGTGAACTTTGCATCCTTGTCTATCACAATATTCCTTGGAACTGCATGCAATTTGACCACATCCCTGATGAATACCTATGCTACATCACTAGCTAAAAATGTAGACTTCACTGGAATGAAGTGCACAACAATTGTCAACCTGTCCACAACAACCATGATGGAATCATGTTGTCTCACTTTCGTCAGAAAACCTGTGATGAAGTCCATGGAAATGACTTCCCATTTCCACTCTAGAATCAAAATCGACTGTAGCAGTCCACGTGGATGTTTACACTCTGCCTTCACATGTTGAAAATCAAAACACCTAGCCACAAACTCTTCTACATCCCATTTCAGGTTCGGCAAAAAAGAAAACCTCTTCACTATTTTCAATGTCTTCTGATAGCCTAGATGACTCGAATATGGTTTCACATGAAACTCCCTCAACAAAACCTTCTTGAGCTGACTATTATCCAACACATATATCATGTCTCTAAATCTAACCAATTCATCTACTGCAAGGCAATAGTCCACATACTATGCACTTGCACCCATACCTATACATGTACCTATACTACCACCTATACATGTACCTGTACCACCATGTGTACTTGTAGTTGTACTATTTGGTAACCTGTGCATAATCTCCATATATCTGGCATCCTGCTAACCTTCCTACAAGATCTTATCCTGTAAGTATGTCCCATAGGAGCTCATTGCTACCAAGTGATTTATCTGTATTCACTTGCTAAGAGCATCTGCCACTCTGTTCTCTTTACCTTTGATATATTAGAGTTCAAAATCGAGCTCCCTGATCATAGCCAACCACCAAGCCTGCCTGCCATTCATATTCGATTGGTCAAATAGATACCACAAACCATTGTGATCACTCATCAATGTAAACCTTTGGCCCAGAAGACAATGTCTCCACATCTTCAATGTATGCATAATTGCTTCTAGCTCAGTATCATGCGTGGGATAGTTCTACTCGTTCTCATTCAGTTTCTACAACTCATAACATACCACCTGATCATCTTGCATAAGGACTCTTCCAATTCCTTTCTTGCAAGCATCTATGCATACTACAAAATGTTTGTCTAGATCTGCAACCTTTAATAATGGTGCACATGTCAACAACTTCTTAAGCTGCTCAAAACTAGCCTCACACTCCTCTATCAATTTGAACTTCTAACCTTTCCTCTACAATGATGTGACTGGATAAGATATCTGTGAGAAGTTCCTGGCGAACCTCCTGTAATAGCCTACCAACCCCCTGAAAGATCTCACGTCATCTACATTCTTAGGAGTTACCCACTCCATCATGGCCCTTATCCTTTCTAGATCTAGTGCAATTCCCTCCTTGGAGACAACATGCCCCAAGTAATGTACCTCAATCCTAAAGAAACTACACTTTCTAAGCTTAGAATACAACTAATTCTCTCCCAACAACCTCAATATTCTTGCTAAACGCTCAACATGATCTTCCTGATTTTTAGAATATACCAATATGTCATCAATGAATACAATAAAAAACTGCTCCAAGTAAGGACACAACACACTATTCATCAAGCACATAAATGTAGGTAGAACATTAGTTAAGACAAATGGAACTATAACACCTAGTCTGGAAGGTTGTCTTGTAAATGTCCTCCTCTTGGTGCATACCTGGTGATATCCGAATCTTAGATCAATCTTTTCGAACAATGCTTCTCCCTTCAACTGATCGAACAAGTCATCATTCTTCGACAATAGATATTTGTTCTTGATGGTTACTTCATTCAACTACCTATAGTCAATGCACAATCGGAGAGCACCATCCTTCTTCTTCACAAAAAATACCGGTCCACCCTATGGTTACACACTTCGCCTAATTTATCCCTTGTCCAACATTTCCTTCAACTGTAGCTTCAACTCTACCAACTTAGGTGTGCTCATCCTGTAAGGTGCTTTTTGATGCTAGAGCTACCCTGGTACTAACTCAATAGAAAAATATACCTTCCTGTGAGGTAGAAACTCTATAATGTCGTGAGAAAATACATCTTGAAATTGTTGTATAACTGGGTACCTGATCAAAACATCTACATCCTCAACTTCATTACCTCTATTGCTAGATATGTCCACTACAAATAAGACACATCTTTTTTTGTGATTGCACTTTTCTTGCATATTTGTCACCATCCTAACTGATTTGGCTTTCTTCTTTCGCTGCAAAGCTCTTGGTTCCCCATTGTCATCCACACACTCAATGGATTTTTCATAAGAGTCCACCTTGTTTCTATGAGGATACAATCAATCCATTCCCAATAACATACTGTATGATCCAAATGATAATACATTCAAATGTGTTGTAGTAGGCATACCATTCAATTCAAATGCACAATCTCTTACCTGATGATGAACTTGCTTCTTTGTACCCATAGCCAACCGCACTAACTAATATTCTACATGCAATTCCTTACTCAAACCACACTTATCCACCAATTTAGGACTAACATAGCTATAATTTGATCCAAGGTCAATCAAAATAGAAATAACTTGATAATAAATCTTACCATCCATCTCAATGATAGATTCTTAGTGGTCTACATATTTGTTATCCAATTCTGCATAAATACAAGGGCCACTCTAACCAACACCCCCAACAGTCTGTGCATCTTTTGCACTATATATCATAGGCCTACCACCCTAATACTGTGGAAAATCCATCCTGCGATGATCTCCCTTGCAAGTCCAAAATTGCATCGGCACCTTATTCTTCTCCTTTGATCAATCTACATATCCTTTATCTGATGCATTGAATTTCTTAGATGGTGCAACATTCTCTTTATTATCTGTACCATAAGGTCTTGCACATTTCTTATCCCATTTTCCTTTATTCTTGGAATTAAATTTCCAATCTGTTTTAGTCTCAGACTTGCACTTTGATTTCTTAGAGAAATGATTTACTTTTCGTATGGCTTCCTCCATTGATCTAGGATCATTGAACTCAATCCTATCTTTGAATTCCAATGGTAACCCACTAGTGAATCTCTGGATCTTGGCCTTGTCCTCCCTGAGATAAGGCACATACCTCAGTAGCTCCAAGGACTTGCTAGTGTAGTCATCATCTATCATAGATCCCTTTTTTAATTCATAGAATTATTTTTCCCTATCATCATAGTATCTCTCTAAAAAATACTTCTTCTTGAATATCTCCTCAAACTCACTCCAAGTCAAATCTTCCTCATGTATACCTCTGAAATTCTTCACATCTTTCCACCAAATGTCTGATTTACCTTTGAGACTGAATGTAGCTACTTTGGATTTCATGTTCTGTGAATAGTCATGCAACCTGAAGAACTCCCTCATACCAAACAACTATGTCTCTACATCCTATGGTTTGTTCATCTCTCCATCAAAATTAGGTTGATTTTCTGTCTTAAGCTCATCTGACAAGTATCCCCTATCACTCCTCATGTAATATAACAAAATCGATCATCATGCCTGTCAGAACTAGAACTTGAATGGTACATTTTTCTATCCCCTCTCCTATTGAAGTATCCAAAAATCTTTGATGTCTAACTGTGTCATTACTATCTAACCTATGACCACCATTCTACCTACTACCATATGCCCCATTAGTTTTTTCCTCCTGCTCATGGCTGATATGAAGTGGTCCCTGTCACTACAAATCTAACAAACTTGAAAGTGTCACTACATTTACCTCTGATAGCTTCTCGTGTGCCTATATGATTATGTCATTATCTGCCTTACAAATCCTTATTTCTTCCTTTAAGATTCTCAGTGTATCTACCAAATCGGAAGAGTTCCAAAAAGCATACTTCTCTTTTGATTCATAGGGAGAATATTTGTAGTCTACCATCTTGCTATCCATTTGATATTTCTTACTTCAAGGTATATCATGGTAGCTAAACCAAATCAAAATAAACCAACATACCTTAGTATAGCTCGGGGAGGATACCATATTTGCAAGATCAAAAAATCAACGTGATACATGTATAACATAATCATGAAAACATATAGAAACACAACACATAATCATGTGATCATGTAACCATCATTATAGCTAGGGTTGATTCATCAATTCATGACCTTAACAACAACACACATCACGACCTCATGCATGAAAGCAAAAACTACATCACTGTACGCTTGACCAAACGCAAACATGAACATGCGTAAGAAATGTGTACCCAACCACATATATGCATAAACCCATATAATCAAGCATAAACAAAACAATAATTGTAACCAAACCTACAAGAATGATGCATGTAACCAAGAATTCAAGAATGTAACCAAACATACAAGAAGGTAACCAAGAATACAATAATGATACATGTAAGCGACATATAACAATATGTAACTAGTCATACACTCACGACAGTGCACTCTATAATAACAACATCAAGTTCCACATGATGACATCACTACGACCATGATCAACATCATTTAAATGCAAAAAACACATGGAATGCAAGTGCAAGAGACAAACATGAAACTAACATGCATGAATGACCAACACATAGCCCATCCAATCTAAGGGGTGAACCATGCTTTAATACCAATCTGTAACACCCTCCTCCCACATCTACCCAGGCATCCATCCAGCCAGGTAAACATGCGATGAGAGGCCACTATGATATGATTCGACTTCCTAATTCACACTAAGGAAGTGGAAATGACAAAAACACACCATACATACATTCAACATTAGCATTAGGAACCTAAGGAACTAATCCAAACTTTCTGCCAACTAGCCCCTAGGTCCCACTAATATTTTGGACCATTTAACCTCTAGATGCTCTCATGCTATGGGCATGCTAGTGTCTAGGGACCTCTGGACACTCTCACAGGCCTACAAGCACCCTCCAAGGACTCTTTTGCACATTGCTATGCAAGAGTACCTAGGATTTGAGCCACTTTTTTAGGCCCAAAGCCCAGGTCACTACCCATAATTGAATCACATATTCATAACAAAAAAATAGAAAGGAAATGACAGTATGAATTCAATCACTTGAATAAGACCTTGATTGGACCCCTATTATCCATGATAGACATTTCGTCAAACATATCGCAAATATGTAATCTACAGGTGTAAATAAAAGAATTGAGCATAGGGTCCTCATACTTAGTTGAGAATCACAAGGTGGCATTTATGCCTCAACAAATCAACTTCCATTTCATCCATTAGGTCATATATACATTTTTCATTCATTTACAAGTAAAAAAATGATGAGAGCCATACATAGCTACTGTCACAAAACACATACATAACCAACAAAATAGGAGTAGAAATACTAGTCAAATCACAACCATATGATCCACATATAAACTAGTATAATACTCATATAAATACAAGGAGAAATAACCTCATATTGATGAAGCAAAATCCAAGCTCAAGATGGGAATTGCACATTCCACCTGACCATAGAATGGTTGAGCCAAATATCTCTCCAACCATTCACCCCCATGCCATATTCCAAGAATGAATGTGGGACCTCATAAAACACATCAATCCAAAACCATCTATGGCTTCTAGAGGCCATGCACCTCAACCCAGCAAATAGGGATTCATCCTCATTGTCAAACATCATGAAACTATCATCAGATTGGTCAATATCCAAGCCTTTCAGGGCTCTAGAGCATTTGTCCAACCAAGGCTCGAGGACTAGTAACTCAACCCACAACTTTTAGGGGCCCCAGATGTTTGTCCTACCAAGGCTACGAGACTAGTAACTCAACTAACCAAGGGCTCTAGAGAATTTTTCCAACCAAGGCTATGGGACTAGTAAATCAACCCAATTTGTTATAGGGCTCCAAAAGAATTTGTCCAACCAAGGCTATGGGACTAGTAACTCAACCCAAGCTAAGGAAACATGAGAACCAACAAAAAAAAACAATGAAAGTAAACCCACAATCTCTATGGCTATCCAAGAAATGGAAAGGCCAGGCAATCCACTATCAATCCCAACCATCCTCCATGCCAATGATAGATCACAACCAACAAACCACATGCATATTCCATGCATGCCAAAACTAGTGAGGAAAACATACAAGAAACTCGATGCCTGCAAGTAAATCTTATTGTAGTTGTTGATCTGGATGTCCTATTGTGCTTACATGCTCTTCCTTTTCCTTCTTTCTCCAAAATCCAAGTATGCCACACCCTCCAAGAGTGCTCCAAGAAAAATCTAAGTATCCAAGAGTATGAGTGAAAGAGAGAATAATGAGCGAGCTCCAAAATTGTACTGAAAAAATGTTATCAACTAGTCCTCAGGATCCTTTTTATGAATGCGGCCTCCATTTTCTTCATTTTCCATTATTTTCATTCATTTTCCTCATCACATGCAACTTGTGGCCTTGCACCTCCATTTTCTCATAATTTCCTTTATTTTCATAAATAAATGTGCCAAAAATAACCAGTTTCCTTTCTAGATCCTTAGCAATTTCCTTTTCCAACTTCCTTAGCCATTAGTCAATCACAAGTGATCCCCATCACTAGGATTTTTCCCAACATTCAGCTTGGAATAAGTGTCCTATCAACCATGGTTATTATTTTTCCTTTATTAAATTTTATTACATGGAGTCTTCCCTAGGGTTGTTACATTCTTACTGGATTTTCTAGCGATGTTAACAAATTCTTGATTGACCCTAGTCACTAGGTATTGGATTGTTTGGGCCTCAAGTGATTAACTAGGGGCCGAACTAACTGATACAATGAGTATAGTCAGGTCAGGTTTTACTGTCAAACCCCTATAAATCCTATCCTCGTAAGGAAAAAACTTAATCTCTACCTTACTCATTTAAACAATTTTTACAGAGCCAACATTCCTATAGGACTCTGACTTTAGTCCAACATAGAATTTTATAAATCTATAATTTCATATTTATTAGTAGAAAACTCATACAATTACTAACAATACTAAATGTCACAATAAGAGTAACTAAATAACCAATGTAAATTTCTTATCTGCTCATAGTAGGTTGGAAGAACTCAATCAGATGAGTACCCTCCTCCCTTCCAGGAGATCGACAATAATGTCTGGATCTCTCCCCCGAGCCTCTACTACTAGAGAAGTCCCCAACTAGGTTAACTCGCAGACCTCAAGACCTCCAAGGGACCAGCACAAAGTTAATAATATGGAGCATTCCACTAGGTCTAGCCCAACTCAATAAATTCCCTCTACCTGCACCATTCAACTGCCCTATCTTGGTATGATTCCCTTTTTCCTTTCTCTTCTTAGAAAAATTGAAGAAATAAGAACCCTTTTCCTCTCCACTAAGGCCCATTCATCTCCCAGGAGAGGAAACCAAGAACCATAATTGTTTAGCTATCTGGTAGTTAGATAACTTTGTTTAGGGCCTCTCCCTTTTTGATTTCTTCCAATCATGTCCACATATTTATCAACATGTCTAATATTTATGCACACATGAATATGTGTGTGTGTGTGTGTAAAATCCCATAAAAATATAAATGACCAAAATTTACTAAAAAAATGATTACTAATTTCTATGTACCAGGGTGTGACAACTTCCCCCTCTTATTCGAAACACCATCCTCTGTGCTTTGATATTTTCCATGAAACACATCAGATAAAGTTTGTCGCATTAATTCATAATTCTCCTAGGTGGCCTCCTCTTGGATAAAGTGATTTCACTACACTTTAACTTGGGTGATAGCTCGCCTCCGCAATATTGCTTCTCTCTGTTATAATATACATAGTGGTTCTACTAGAAATCCTTTGTGTGGTTCAACCTACACAACACACATGGTAAGACTTTGGTTCCATTAAGCCATAAATTTCAGAACCAATCTACTCCCTGAGACCTAGCTTAATTACCCGTACATAAAAACTATTTGACTATCATTTGGTTGGAAACATATATTCTTCCCTTAAAAGTTAATAAATTACAATAGTTTATATAATAATTAGATTGTTGTCCTGCATTTTTCATTTGCTTACTTTGCTAGCACATAAATTGATACTCGAGGTCTCTGAGGGAAGTTCTTTGATTTGTTTAGAACAATCAATCTCTACTCAATTGTAGGCATATTGATATAAGTAGTTTACTTTCCTACTATATGCATCTACTACGCAATTTTTATTCCCTTTGAAATGTTTCATATCGAAATCAAACTCACTTAGGAACACAATCCACCTAGCATGTCGAGCATTTAAGTTAGGTTGCTCAAAAAATTTAGTTAGACTAATATGATCTTTCATTAATAGGAATCTTTTCCAGAGCAAATAATGTCACCAAACCCTAAGGGAATGTATGACTGCAGTTAGCTCTAAGTCATTCACTAAATATATTTTCTCATGCTCCTTCAACTTGTGGGATTCATAATCTATGACCCTTCCATATTGCATTAACATCCCACCAACACCCTCCTAGAACACATCTGTACCCACCATAAATTCCTTATATGGGTCTCCATTTTTCAGCATGGGGGTTGTTGTTAATAAATGTTTCATCCTTTCAATTTTGCATTGACAATCTTTTGTCCACCTAAACACGTTTCCTTTCTTTTTGAAAGAAGTGATAGGATATGCGATAAAGGACCTTATATCTGCCATGTTCTTGGGGATAGACCAATTCATAATGGTTATGATGTTTTCATGATCTACTACCAAGCCTTCAAAGGAGATTACATGTTCCAAATACCAATTTTTTTTTTAAGAAAATCATATTTGCTAAATTTTGAGTATAAGTGATTTTTTCTTAGAGTTTGTAGCACTATACGAAGATGCTCCGTATGTTATTCTAAGTTCCTTGAATATATTATAATATCATCTATGAAGATTAGGAAAATTTTAACCAAATATGGCTAAAAAATTGCATTCGTTAGGCTCATAAATGTAGTTGGGGCGTTGGTAAGACCAAATGACAACACAATGAACTCATAATGACCATGGTGAGTTCAAAATGTTTTCTTGTGAATATGCTCCTCCTTTATTCTGATCTGGTGATACCGAGGCCATAAATCTATTTTAGAAAACATAGTAGCGCCTTGCCTGTTCAAACAAATCGTTAATCCTCGGTAGAGGGTACTTGATTTTAACAATCAATTTATTCAGTTTTTGGTAATCGAAGCACAATCAAAATGTATTGTCTTTATTCTTTATGAATAACACTAGTGCTCCCCAAGGGGACAAACTTGGTCAGATATATCCTTTCTTCAGTAACTCTTGCAGCTGTAATTTTAATTCTGTTAACTCAGGGATATTCATCTGATAAGGATTTTCGATACCGGAGTTGCTCCCTAAATCAACTTTATAGTAAAATCTATACTTCTCTTAGGTGGTAATCCTGGTATATCCTTTAGAAACGAACCACAAATTCTTGAATAAAAGGTATATTTTCTAGTGCTGATATTTTATATTTGGAATTAGTATATCCAACTTGCACAAGATAAATCTGACAGCCTTTCCTCATACACTTGTCTAACTAGTTGGCTATAATGGGTCGCAACTTTATCCTCTCTAAATACCCTGCATAATCTACCTATTTCCCTCCTCAGTAAGAAAACTAACAAACTTTTCCTTGCAGTTTACTAGGGACCAATGCTTCTCCAACCAATCCATTCCAATTAGAACATCGTCAGATCCCATGCGTAGCATATTTAAGGTCATATTAACTTGTTGCCTTCTTATTTCAACAGGACAATTTTCTATTTTAGCTACCCCCTATGCTTTGCTCGAGGGGAAATTGTACCAACCAAAGTCTTTTAAATTTAATACTTTGAAAATGACATAACTCTCTACCTTAGGATTATTGTAGCTCAAACTGGCATGAGGGTATATTAAAATTGAGACAAAGTGATTAGCTAATTTACCTTCAAATTCTACCATCGTTGGTTGATGTTCCACTTGATAATCCTCCAAGGCAGCATTAATTCATGGAATATTCCTTACTACCTCCCCAACCATAGAGGCCTATTGTAGGGACCAACCCTATAATTTTTTTTCTTAAAAAAAACTAAAGATACAACCATAAGAAAATAGCTTTGGGAACTCAAAAAATATTAAGCATATATAAAACATCCATGAATTTCACTTCATTGAACATATCATCTAATTTACATGTTATTAACTAAAGCCATAATGAAATCATACAAAAGAATATTATAACAACATATGTATCATTCACTACGAGACGAGATTCAAACTTGACTTCTCACTGCTTGCCTTACTTTGTTGTTGGTCGCCTCTAAGTGTCAATGTAGACATGCTTAATTCGAATGTAGTGACCCACTGGTTGACCTTCGAACCTACTCCTTGGGTACTCTCCTTCCCCGTGGATCCCTGAGCCACAGTGGGGTTGTATAATGGAGGAAAATTTGTATTAGTTGGTAGAGGAGAGCACTCTTTTGCTCAAGAGTCCCCTCTCTAAAGTCCTCTACCTCACCAAAATCATGATAGCTCATGGTCACTACTCTAACATAGTCTCATCCATCCAACAATAGGGTAAAGAAAAGTCCTTTCTCCCATATCCTGCCCTTTCTTTTATAGGAGTCCTCATAGGTGACACTTGGGCATTTCATTCATAATTAACTATTTTTGTTAATACAATATTTTTATTATTCACCCACCCATGTGTCACTCTCTCATCAAGAATCTCCAAAATTATTTACTTAAGTTTTAATTTAAAAATAATATTTTTCCTCACCTCAACGAGATTCCTATTTCTTCTCCTAGTTGTCTCTTGATCTTCCTTTTCTATTCTCTAATTTCTGTTCATTACTAAAGTCAATTGATAAGTCATATTTGATCCCCCATCTACTCCCTAATTTAATTCAAGTTGCCTCTTAGATGGATATTCTTATGTTGGTTGTTGCCACATGGAGGTTTTCTAAATTTCTCTAAAATTTAATTTATTAATGTTATTTTAATTCACCACCCTCTTCTCTTAATTAGGTTTAACTATTTTAGGATTAACATTTATACTTACATTTATGTCCCTCTTTCCCCTTTTTACCTAATTAAGTTACATTATCTACCTAATATTTTCCAACATGGAAAGGGTAGAGTTTTTAAGATAAAATATTTTATTTCTTCCTATGATCCCCTTAACCCAAGTTTTATTCTTGATTTAATTACCTCATTTCTAACATCATTTACCACTTTATGTGAATTTACATGGTTTTCATATCTTGATTATATTTATTAATTTATTTATTTTTAATGACTCTAAGTGTGCCAAGTTTGGTTGTTCCCTTCAAGAACTTCCCTTGAAGTTCCAAGGGTGTCATGCCTAACAATTTATTTGTGATGCCAAGGGTGCCATGTTGGTCGTTCCCTTCAAGAAATTCCCTTGCAGTTCCAAGGGTGCCATGCCACTTTCCCTTCAAGCATTCAGTGGCTACAAGGGGAAGGTATAGGTGCAATGAAAGAGACCACTATCATCTCTTATATTGGCTACTATAGTGAGACTAAGGGTGTCAGAGATCAAGGAATTTGCATTGATGCACGCCCCCTCAGTAAAATCCTCATGAGTGACCCAATTTTGGGACCTGCCCCACGACATCGTGATCTTTAAGGCAAAGATGTTTCAACCTTCCCGCCCAAGTCACGACGGGAGTGCTAGTGGGTGAGATCAGGGACACTATCCCACCCCTCCCATGCAGTTCCATCCAATTGTATAACCTCATCACCCATATGTGAGTCATTCGGCCAAGCAACTAATTTTTTCTTGCAACCACAAACATATCATCATAATATAGATATACACATATAGCAAGTTTCAAAATTGAATTAGAATTTCAAAGACAAAATATAAATTTTCATCAAACTCATTGTCGCCAACTCATCATATGCGAGTTTCTCTATTGGTTTCATGCCATACTCAATAATTATCAGTAACAAGGTTTCTTAGTGTTAGTCATTGTCATAATAACATCATCAACATCACCTAGTCATTCGCATCATTGTTCATCGTGAACCAAAACTAATGTAAGTAGCTAACATAGGGACACATCCATCATGGCTATCATCATCATAACATCAATGGAAACATACATATCCATCAAAGCTATCATCATTGTAACATCAATAGAAAACATAACTATCCATCAAAGCTATCATCATCATGATTTCAATAGAGATCATACATATCCTTTACTATTATCATCATCATAAATTCAATAGAGACGAAACATAACCATTTATGCTACAATCATCATAATATCAATAGAGAACATGCATAACCATTAACGTTACAATCATCATAATACCAATAGATAACATACATAACCCTTAATGCTATATTCATCATAATATCAATGGAGAACATACATAAACATCACAACCACTAACATCACAACCACTAATAATAGAGTCATGTGTTTGGATCCTCAACTTGAGGTCGTCAAAGAATAAAGTGTGGGCCTTAGGGATAACTAAATGTTAATGTCATATCATTGTCATTCAAATAGAGTGGGGCACTACACTTCCTGGAGATTAGTGGTTAGTTCTTTTATGGTACGGTGAGGGAAAATTTTATAATAGTGAGGCTCCCCACAACCCCAGCATTGCAGAGGGGGTTTTGATGGTTGGTTCAACTATGAATTGGTTGATGCTTCCATTTGTTTATTTTCATCCAACATTTTATTATTCTGTTGATTCTTTCTAGGTGGTTCATTAAATTGTTTTCTATGTACCCCTCTACTTACAACAGTTTTAACATTCCTAGGGTTTTGGAAATTCTTTTTTCCTTTCTTATTTGTCCACTCTTTCCCAGATTCCCCTTTATGCTTCATCTGCTAGTAACAAATTCGAGCCTTCTAGATGGTCTCCTCCATGGTCTTCAAATTGTCGAATTCCATCTTCTCGTTCATGAATGATAGAAAGTTGCTGGTAAAACGTTGCACCTTGACATTCTCCTCTCGAATATAAGGGACATACTTTAAGATACAAGTAAATTTCATAATAAATTCATCCATCATTTGTTGTCCCAATCTTAGATCATGAAATTATTTCTCTTTCTCATCGTAAAAATGTTATGTCAAATATTTATCCTTAAAGTGTTTCTGGAAACTATCCCATGTCACTTATTGCTCATCAATTCCTCACACCGTTTTAATTTCCTCCCACTAGAGCATAGCTTTGCTTTGTAGCTGATAAATTGCTAGTCTAGCCTTAAGATTATCATCATAATCATAGATTTGGAAATATTTATTCATGTTAATCACTCACGCTTCAACAATCTCTTCCTTCTCTCCATCAAATGTTGGAGGTTTAATTTTTTTAAATTCCCCTTGGAGCTCAACTCTCTGCTTTTTATTTACTCTGCCACCTTAGGCATTTTCTTATTCTTCTTCATTCTCAATTTGACCTCCCTTGATCTCTGGATGTTCTTCCCCCTGTTTTCACATCTCATCCCTGTTTCCTTTCTTTGGGTTTGGATTTGGATGTCGTTGATTCTCCCTATCTGACAGGGTTTTCATAATTCTCTCTTTTTTGAGACTCAACTTTTCATTATCGGTCCTTAGATTTGTCATTTTCGCTTGTAGCTCATGTACTTTGTCCATTAACAACTCATTTCTACTAGGAGTGTTTTCACCCAAATGGACCCTCATTTCTTGTGGGGGTTCTATATCAAATTTGGGTCCATCTCCTCTTGATAATCACCCTGGTGAGGTGACTCCCGCTCCTCTTCACATGTTATTTGATGCTTCTCTTTCTCCATGTAACAAGAGCACTTTTGTTAAGACAATTGCATTTTTATTAATTCTCTAACACCCATTCAAGCCTCAGTTTTGTAACATTGGCTCTGATACCAACTATAACACCCCTTCACACTATCTAATATTCACACCACATTAATTAAGATTCACACCAAATTAATTAAGAGAAGTATATTGAATGTATATAAAAATAAAGACATGTACAAGGTACAAAACCTAAATTAACATAGCCCCAAAATAAAAGTAAATTGTGTTAAGTTTCTAGCTAAGAACCATTTTGTAATTAAATCCAAATATTTTGATTGAGTCCATGGAAGATTTATTACAAATGTAAATTTTTTTATAGTGTGAACGAGTGCTACATGTTTATTGGTAGCTGTATTTCGCTATGCATTAGAATTTCAAAATTTATTTTCATTCGAAAAACTTTAATTAATTAGTTTAATTTAATTATATTGACTTTTAATATTTTTTTTTGTTCTTTTCACAAATGTATCCAGTTATGTAGTTTTTTGAATTATGTATACAAATACTTAAAATTTTAAGTTGTTATTATGAATGATTTTAAGTTGTTTTTTATGAATAAACATTTCCAACTATTTCCAAAAATGCAAAATATAAATTAATATAATTAGAATAAGTTAATATAGTTTTATATTAAAGATATAAAATGATATTTAGAAATAGACATAAAATTAACACTTTCCATCCAATTTATTATCCATATTAAATTGTGTAGGATTATAGAAAACTATAAAATCATCTAATTATGATTTATTTTATATAAATATATATGGAAATGTCCCAAAAAAAATATCTTTTTCAACTTGATGATGGTTTTATTTAATTACTAAATCGCTGACATCATGAATTACGTCATGTACATCTCGTAATGTGTTTTGTATAATTTTTGGCATCCGTTGTACCGAAAGAAGTACCTTTTTCAGCTTGATGATGGCTTTCAAACTTTGAAATCCTAGAAACCAAATCAACTAATTAAATATCATAAAGTTGAAGATTTAAAAACTAAAATCAACACTTACGAGAATCCTCACTGAATTCCACTTTGAACAAATCATCAAAATGGTATCTTCGCACAGTTTATAGTGAGCTTGTTAGTATTCACTAAATTTTAGAAAATAAATTTTCACTTATTATGATGTGATTAATGTATCTAACTCCATTTAGATTCGGAGCCAACAACATTTCAATAAAATTCATGTTAGTGGGAAATTATATATTAAAGATATTTTTGTTTTACAATTTATATCATCATTATTATAGATATATTTACACAATTTAAATTATAGATATATTTAAGATATAAATAAATAAATGTAAACATATAAATTTTAAAGTAAATTTGACTTTGTGAAAAAATTAAGTTATGATTTTATGTAAATGATTTGGTGGTATGTGGTATTAGATCTTATAGATTACATGTTATGTGAATTATAACAATTTTTTTTGGTTAGTTTTACTACACTTAGGTTTTTTCATAATAAATCATATTGTGAATAGGTTATATTTATTATTGATATGTATGCGATTGTTATCATTATTTTTCTCATATTGTTTTATCTCTAACAATTAAAGAAATTTAGATGTTAGATAAAACACTAATAACACTCCATTGGTAGATGATATGAATCTAGCATCATATGATCAAGACGTGAATCCATTAATAGACCAACTAATTTTTTACAAGTCAAAATCTTGAAGAAAATTATGATGTCATTGTTATAGTTGAAATTCCAAAAGTGCAACAATGATACATTCACCACAACATGATGATCTTCTTTCCTGATGGATTGGTCCAATGTCCAATTAATATTCAAATATTAAACATATAAGGAGTGCCCCAACATCATCCATAAGTAGAGAAACCATAAATTTGAATCTAAATATGAGTTGCTTTTCATTAAATGTTTATCCACACATGGAAGTTGTAGATGCATGTTATACCAAAAACCTCAACGCATCCCTCCAACTAACTCCTCATTATCTACCTTAACTAGTTTTAAACTCATTTACAAGACACATTTTGGGTCCCCTTCTATCCCTAATAGGTACCGATTTTAAGTTCACTCATGGAGGTGGGCATCTATTTCTTAATTGTCTTATAAGTTTTTTTGTCTTACTAATACTAGTGGTGCTTTTACGAAGAGTGGGTGAAAGTTAATGATGGTCTCTCATGAACTCTTAATGGAAATGCAAATGTGGAACAATAGTAATATGTTAACTTCATGGGATAGTTATAGGTACTTTTGCAATGAATTTGATGATAGTGTAAAAATATGAAATGTAATAAAATGAGTTATCTTTATGAATATATAATTTTTATTTCTAGAAATTGTGTCTAACTATGTGAATTTTGAGTTTTCATAACATTATTATGTTGTTTTTCATGAAAAATATAATGTATAGGTTTATGTTAGTGCAACCTTTGAGTATATAAATGATAGAGCCTTGCTACAAAAACTTGTGGAGTTGTATAGAATATATCTTTCTTCTGAACAAATATCTTTTTGAAATTTATAATGTTAATCTTATCCATTTTTTTAAATTATGAAAACCATCATATCCTTCAAATTGAAAGGGCTTCCACTAATGCAACCTAAAAGGGTCTTAGTGTTATCAAACATTTTTTTTTCCAAATTGTAGATATTAATGTCCTTTAATGCACGATATATATATATCTATATATATATATATATATATATATATATATATATATATATATATATATATATATATATATATATATATATATGTATATATATATATATGTATACATATATATACATATATATATGTATACATATATATAGACATATATATATATACATATATATATACATACATATATATATATATATATATATCTTGTTTAAGGCCCCAAAACTTTATAGAGGAAATATACGAGGGAAGTATTTTAGATTTTCATATATGTCAAGAGAAAGATGTATTAAATTAAGTAAAAAATATCAACTTTTTAATAAACATTGTGTATTTAAAACGTATGCACTCGAGTCCATATGTGTATGTACTTTCATGGAAAATGGATTTTCTAGTTTATAGAAAAATAATGTCAAAGACAGAGATATATATGTGATTTCTCAAAAATTGATGTTTTCATGTATTTGTAGTCTAAACCACCAAGTTCGTGATTCTAAACCTATATCCAAAGAAACCAAGTCACCTTACACACGAGATTCCCACCAAGATAAAACTAAATTAAAAAACACAAATACATGTCATTAGCATGTACATGTTCTTATCACATGCAAGTTCATATGCTAAACTATGTGCACATTTCTAGTGTTAGGAAGGTGCACACATTTCTGCTGTTGGTGAGTTTGACACATGGAAATGGTTGAGGTGAGTTTAGTGGGGGTGGTGCGGATGAGAGAGGAAGCGATAAAGGGACAAGGGAGATAAACAAGAATTCATGAGAGAGATGTAAAGAGAGCTGGGGTGGGGAATAATGAGTTGGTGGGAAATGGTTTAGGTGGCTTTTGTGGGGGGGGGGGGGGGGGGGTGGTGAGGGTGAGAGAGGGAGGGATAAAAAGGAAATGGGATATAAAAAGAAAATGGAAAGAGAGATATGGCAGGACGAGCAATGGAAGGGGGAAGAATGAGTTGATGAGTGAGGGCAAAGAGTGTCTGAGAGTCAAAGAGAGAGATATAAGGAAAGAGTGCGGGGAAGATAGATGGTGCGAGATATTTGTGGTTGGGATAGGAAGGATGAGAGAGAGTAATTTGGAGGGAGATGTTATGAAGGGGAGAGAGTGAGAGAGAGGGGGGTATGAAGGAGAGATTGAGACTATGTGAGTGAGTGAGAGTGGGGGGTGGGAGAGAGAGAGAGTGTGAAGTAGAGAGTTGAGGTAGGAGAGTGAGAGGAAGAGTGAGTTATAGAGTGATGACACTAGGGGAACAAAATGAGAGAAGGGAATGGAGTGGGGGAGAAATATTGAGGCGAGGAGGTATAGAGAAGGATAAAAGGAGGGGGATAAAGAAAAATATGGAGGGTAGAGAGAGAGAGAGAGGGTTGTTGTTAAGAATGGATTGAGTGAGGGAGAGAGGGATAGAGAGATAAAGGAAGGTGAAGGGAGGAGGTAGAGGAAAATGAAAAGAAGGATTAGAGAGAGATAGAGAGGTGGGCGAGAGATAAAAATAGAGTAGGAGGGAGAAACTAAGGAAGAGAGAGGGAGGGAGGGAGGAAGATATATGAAAGGATAAAGGGAGGGAGATATATGGAAGGATAAAGGGGGGGAGATAGTCATATCACTCCAAGGTAGAGAGGGGGGGTTGTGAAGCATGGATTATGTGTGAGGGATGGAGGGAGGAGGGCAAGAGAAGGATAGAGAGTGAGAAGAAAATGGAGAAAGAGGGGATGAGAGAGAAATTGATATATATGGGGGAAGAGATAGAGAGAGAGAGAGAGAGAGAGAGAGAGAGAGAGAATGTGATAGGGGGGAGATACAAATAGAGATAGAGATAGAGAGGGGGTAGGGGAAGGAGCTAAGAGAATGGGTTGAATGGGAAAGAGAGGCAAGAGGAAGTAATAGAGTGAGGAGAAGAGGGAGGAAGAGGGGGAGAAGTAGATGTGGAGAGAGAGGGGGGGGGAATAGAGAAATATATGGAGGGGTGAGAGACGGGAAATAAAAGAGAAATGGGGAGAAGCAATGTTAGGGGGGAATGTGGGGGGAGAGGAAAGAAGAGAGACATGCATGTGCCCACACACACACACACAGGGATATAAATACAAAGAGTGAAGAAGAGATAGAGATGCACAAACACATATGTAAATTGAAATATATTAACAAATAGTGGAAGGGAGAGGGAAGGAAACATAGAGGGAGGAGAGAGAGGAATGGAGGGAGATCAGGGTAGTACAATAAAAAGGAGGGAGAGATATTCGAAGAAGAGAGAGATAAGGGGAAGAAGAGAGAGAGGTGGAGATAGACGATGAGAGAGAAGGGGAGAGAATAATGGAAGGAGTGGAAGGAGAAGAGATAGGAATACTGAGAGACAGGTGGTGGAAGAGAGAGAGAAAGAGAGGAAGTAACGGATATAGGCGAGAGATATGGGGATGTTGGGGGAAAGAGAGAGAGAGAGAGAGAGAGAGAGAGAGAGAGATAAGGGATAGATAGAGAAGGAAGAATAGAAAGAGGTGGAGATAGAGAGTGAGAGATGAGGGGAGAGGGGGGTATAGAGAGAGTGGAAGGAAAAAACAAATAGATGTATAAAGAGAGGGAGAGGTAGAGAGAAGGAAAAATAGTGATGCGGGAGAGAGGAGATTGATAGTGAGGGATCACAAAGGGGGAAGATAGAAGGATATAGGAAGGAATATATAGATGGAAGAATATATATATATATATATATATATATATATAGAGAGAGAGAGAGAGAGAGAGAGAGAGAGAGTGGGGGGGGTAGATAAGGAGAGACAAAGAGTGCAAGGGAGAGAGAAAGGATAGAGGAAGGGAGAAAGAGACATAAGTGAAAACACATTGTATAATGAGTATGAAATCCTAACAATGCAAGAAGGTGAGAGAGGAGAGTACATTTGTCTTAGGAAATTGTGCCTCCTGTAAAGAATGTGTGGATGTTATTTAGAACACGTGAAAATTCCTAAGAACATATGCACACTTTTTCTTCCATTATTAACCCTATATGCTTTCCACTATACCTAAAATATAATAACGTGTAGCATATTTATTGAGGTATCTACGTTACTTATGACTATTTTCCTCTTTTTGCAAAAAATTGTCAAAATTTATTCAAACTATACACTATTTCCATTAATATCATGGACTATTTGTTTTTTTCTTTTTGAATAATTTTGAAGCATTCTTAGTTGATTTGGATGCATCTTTATATATTTTTCAAGATATGGTGAAATTATCGCCATTCTTTTCCCCATTTTGTAGTGCCTGTTATCACTCAGAACTTTCTCAAGGTTAAAGAAAAAAATTTCCGAGGTAACCACAAACCAATCTTTTAAGTATAGGTTCTAGCCAACCTACACTCAGAGAGGGCTCTCTCTTTATGATTTAACTTTGTTTTGATGGGATCTTAGGCTAGTTATTAAAGTTCTGTGGGGTTTTGGTTTTGATATTGAGTTTGGGTGGTGGAATTCTTGGAAACAGTTGGATAGAGCAGGGTCTTCAAACCATTGGGCTATGGAGTCAACTAAATAAAGGCAGAACTGGACCGGATCATTAAAGGGAATGTCTACAAGGTGATTTAGCAAAGAAAAAGGCAAATATTTTAGGTCAAGTGGGTGAAGACGTTCTAACAAGGGTAAAAGGGCACTTAAGAATCCTTGGACCGGGATCAGAATGAAGAATAGAGGGTGATCATGAACAAAGGTCAATTAAGAGTCCTTTGCTATATATCAGAGGAGAAACTACGGAAGCTAAGGAGCATTTAAGAATTCCCTAGCTAATATAATTTAGGAGAAAACATTTAGAATGTAAAACAGTCAAGACAGAGTGCATTTAAGCAATTTCTGAAATATCATTCCTTGTTATACATTTAGACTTTTGAAATTTACACAAAAGATTATGGAAAAAAAATAAGGAAAATAACATTGAACATAGGAGAATACTTATTTGTATTTCTCTTTACAAAAGAATCCTGTAAAATATCTGATCTTTATTCCTTGATCGAGTAAGCCAATCCAGTCATTGATACAATAGAACTCTGATTTGAGAGAAAAATTCTATAGAAATGTCTTTGAATCCACCCAAAATAATTCAAGTGAAGAAGTATTTATACAAATTCTAAACTGAGATATCTTGAAAAAATATCAAGATTGGTTTTACAAATATCTCAAACTATTTTGCATTAATAGAACTTAAATAAAGGACACTCAAAACTAATGAATCTATTTGGCACTATATTTATGGATTGAGGGTGAAAGAAAAGAGAAAGACAAATTTTATAGCAACTCTTAATTGATGATGAAGCATCCAAGTCACCAATTGCATCCTTTCTTTGTGCATTCTGCCCCATCAATTCTGCAAACTTAGGGTCCATTGATACCATTGTATATATCCATCCAAGATATATATGTAAAAAGTGAAATCGGTTATTGTAGATAAACATGTTTTTGAGATAAACCTCTCTCCATTTCCCAAAATTTAGCTCCAGTTGTTCACAATATTCTTTTCAAAACAATGTCAAAAACAGAACTTTGCACAGTCTAAAAAATAGGCTGTGAAGACATGCACTTATGTCACTTTTGGTAATACCTGTGTAAAACGTGAGATAGGTGTTTGTAGACTAGACTTTTAGGAACATAAACCTCCTCTAGTTTCTCAAAATTCATCTTGGATTGATCGAAATAGTTTCTAAAAAACTATGACTAAACAGGAAATTTCTAAAGAATGTACCATTTCTGCTCTGATTTCATCTTTTAACCTTAAATTTCTTTTAACTATTTTTCACTTTTACTTTGGATAAAATTCATTGTTTCTGGTGAAAGTGTTTTCATCTCTATTTAACCCTTACTACCTCCATGTTTACTTTCACTATTTACTTTTACTATTCACTTTTATCACTCTCTTTTTTCATCTATCTTCACTTTGACATGAATCTGTATGCTTTGTAACTATTTTCCTTGTTGTTTTTCTTCATGCTAGTTGCTTTACTTGACTTGGTCTTCAATCCGATACTCTTTAACCCTGATACACTTTGACTATTCTTTACTGTGTCCTTTTACCTTCACTGTATATCTTAGGTTCTTATTGTCTATTTCAATAGTAAATCATTTAATTCCATGTTTCCTCTGCTTGTCTTTTAACTGTATGTTTTTATTTTCCATCCTTGTTTTAATAGATTTGATAACAATCTCAGAGTAAATAGGTCTTATGACTAGTATTAAGGCTATTTATCCAAGGCTGTGGTCTTTTGATCGCTTGTAAAAGAAAACAAACTGTTAGGAAAACATTGGGTTGACAGGGAGGGTCATTAACGGCTTTATCAAGCTTTATAGGTCTATGGAGTGAGTCCAAAGTGTTTTCGGGAGGTAAAACATGCTTGGATTGGTTAGCAAAGGCTTTAGGTGGCGCAGAAGGGTTACATAGGGTTTTACTGCACAAACAGGCGAAAATGAGCAACATTGGGGTTTTCGTGTTTAAATGAGTAAAGGCTTGATTTTTTTTTTAATTTTGGCACAAAGTGAACAGTAAATGGTTTTGTCATTTAGCAACGGTAAGCAGTTTATTTCGCATTGTTGTTCTGGGCTTGGTGGTATTTGGGAGGGGTCGTCCGATTCCATTCATTGAATGACACGTAGCATCGGGGGCTGGGCGGAAAACCACTTTTTCAAGTGGATATCATTCGGCGGATGATCCCACCCAAAATGGCTTATGAGTGTTGGATGTGGGCCTTCAGATCGGACAGTGATCGCGCTGCGAATGAGTGTGGAGGGTAAATGTGGGGGGGGGGGGCGATGGGTTAATTGCGGTAGTATGGTGATTAAGCATGGGTTAATGATGAACTTAGGCATCGGGGGTGATTTGCGGAGCTTTACTTAACGTAATCACAAATTGATCAGTTGATGAGATTTGTCAGGGTTTGGGTGAAATTCGTAGTTTTATAGTTAAAACTAGGTCTAGGGATATTAATGTAAGGGATTTAATATATACATATGGGAAAGGTTATTAATGGGAATTAATATATAAGAGTTAGAAGTTAATATGAAAATGGCGGAAATGAATTGCGCTAAGCATAATGTATTTTCTGTGATTTGTTTGCTTTTCGCATATATTCATTATAACTTAGGCTAAAGTGTTTTTGTGGGTTTTTGGGAAAAAAGGGTTTTACATGGGGGTAATTACTTTCCCTAGGAAAATAGGGTTTTAACCTTAGGAAAAGGGGTTTTATTAGGGAAATGAGGTGGAATGAAGGGAGATGAATTTTTGATGAGGGGGAATCTAGTACTTGTTGTCCTTAAGTCATTAAGCCGAGGGTCTGGTCTCTCCAAAAGTTAGAGAAATGTTCAGAGCCTCTTTGACTTAAAGGTTTTTGAGCACTTTGAATTTATTTATGGGAAATTAGTAAAGTAAAGGGGTGAAATGAATGGGGTAAGTTAATTAATTGACTTTGTAAACCTTATGCATGCTTAATTGTCCATTCACATTTGAAATATATGTTGAAAGATGATAAATGTGCTTTTGTTTAATTAATCAACATACTTCTGCAACCTTTCTTCTACTTACCCATCTACTCATCTTACCATTTTTTCTTCATTTTATTTGGGTGCATTTAGGCTAGCAAACCCTTATCCATTTTATTTTAAAGCAGGAAACTATCTAATTCTAACCTTATATCATCCAAGGGCTCAGATTAAACTGATGAGCTCCTTTTATTTACTCTACCTATCTAATGATCTGCCAAGATTAAAATGTTTGGTCAAATTTTATTCTCTAACTATAAACATGAAATTTAAAGCATGGCATAATCAAGATTAAATATTTTGATTACCAGGGATTGTGGCATGAATAACAAGCTGCACACAATCATTATTATGCAATAAAGTAAATAGTAGTGACATTTTGACTTGCACACATTCATGGTATTTTGTTTTTTGGGTTCATATTTTTCACTTTTTTGGACCTTTTCTTATTCTTTTTTGTCCTTTGATTTTTATTTTAGGACATATTCTCTTTTAATTTTTTGATTTTTGATTATGGAAAACATTTATAGAAAGCAAAGGTATGTACATATTACAAAGCTTAACCTTAGCCATTCAAAATTATGACTCCTAATGGTATAGGAACCTAAAAGTGCCTTGAGAAATTTGGTGGGTTTTCCATTACATCAGCCAATTTTTATTTTGTAAATGCAAATAATTATCCCTTATATATATATATATATATATATATATATATATATATATATATATATATATATATATATATATATATATCCCATACTTTTTTTTCTTATCCGCATTTCTGAATTCAAGGCTTCACTAGCGTTTTGCAATTTATGCACTACAATTTGTCCCTGGACAAATTTTAATACCTTATAAAACTGCGACAATTTTTTTTCTCAATATAGCTCGATAAAATATTAGTAATGTATTTATAACATATCTTAATATGTCCATGTTCTAACTACATTTAATTTTTGGTCAACATGAAGTCTATTAGGAAACTTTAATGAAATAAATTGGGATTATTTCTATTAAAATTTTCCATTATGTGTCATTCCTTTTTCATCATGTCTTTCAATAGTGCCATTTTATATTTAAATTCCCACTAAGACACACTACTGAAGGGGTTTAGGAATCTAGTAGGCTTGTTTAGCTTTGAAAAATTGGTATAACATGTCTAGTACCCTTCCAGGAATGTTAGTTATATCAAAGAAATCCATCACCCCTACCTAGATTGGACATTGTGTGATGAAAAACTCCAATATCCTTTTAGGTGATGATAGGTACCCTGTCTTAGATTATGTAAAGCATTGTTTTCAGTTCTACTTCAATCACTTGAAGGGGAATAATATAAAAATGGATCATCATTGGATTTGATTACATAGTTTTACTAGCCAATTAAAATATGCATGTGTATTTCAATGGTTGTGTGTGTTGGGACTCCATTTTTATAGGGCATATATATGCATTAATTTCCCCAAACTCCCAACTACTAGTCATTGGGAAGATATTTCCTACCTAACGATCATGAACATGAGAAGTTAATGAGGACCTTTATTTTATATATGGTATACATTATTCTTAGATATTATTTATGGTATTGTATTTTAGGTAGAGTAGTATTAATTATTAATAATATTATTAATTAGAATTAAATATTAATAATAGCATTAATTATTATTATTAGTAATATTAATAATATTTGGTTATTAAATTTAGATACTAATTTTTTATAAGAATCCTTATATATTAATATTAAATTTATAATTTTAATTTTAGCGTTTTTATCAATATTTTCAGATTTAATCTATGAACCCTACCATATCCTTTATCTCCATTTTCACATATATATTTTCTCTCTGTGTCTTTTTCTTTATATCATTGTTGTGAAGATGGATCCTCTTATCAATGTTCAAACATCAATGTGGAGAATTTGAGTTTTTTATATGCAAAAACACACGCCAAGAACCTAAAATCTACCATTGCAAGTTGTCTTGATGGTCTACTTGAATGATCATAGGTAAGTAGTCAGGTATGTTATATACTTGGCATTTCTTTTTGTTATCTGGTATGTTTTCTTTTCAATTATCTTACACATTACTCCTATTAAATTTTATTTGATGTATATAACTTTGTTTCCATTTTCTCTTCCCAGATTAATTAATGAATCATAGGTGCATGGTTCGTTGCTTATGAGGACCACTTATATCTTATTAGTTAAGGTGCATCACTTATATGTGACATCTATCACGATTTATGTGCATCAATTTAGTACCTTTATTATGGAGAATCATTTAATTCACCAATATAATAAATAAATACAACATCCCATGGAAAGCACATAAAGAGATAGGTTATGTTGACATCTTAGGTTATCCACACTTTAAATTAGCCATTAACTAGGTTTTTCACACTTACTCTTAGCCACCATAGCTTAGTTCAAGTTGGCACAAGTGAGACTCTCAAAACAAAAATTAGAAACCTTAGCCACCAACTAGACTTTTCAAATTCATGATCACTAAGGCTTTCAAATTTCACATAACTAGGGTTTTCAAATTCCACAAAAATAGGGATTTCAAATTGCACAAAACTAAGGTTTTTCAAATTCCACTTCAATATTCTCTCCAACTTCTCATATTCATGATCAAACTACAATTTATAGAAAGGGATGTATGAATATATTGCTAGTATTTAGGATTTCTTAAGAGAAGGTATAAGTTCCTTAGATATCCTCTCATGTACATGGAAACCAATATCTTACATGTCTTCTCATGTATATTGCAACTGCTATGTATAATGGTAAATTTATATTATGCATATTTCCTATAGTGTGTGAATTATGTGTGTCATGTAAGAATATTAATTATACATCACTTATGTTCACTAATGGATATGTGTCAATGGTGATGGTTCATTGATTATGTACATAACTTATGTCTTGTCATTTAATGTGCTTTACTTATATGTGATACATAATATGATGTGTCGTGGCTTTAGTGCATGGATTCTTAAGTATGTCACTTATGGTAGGTATCTTATGGCATGTTGACTATGTGTCTCATTTTAGACAGTATCATTTACATAAATTAGTTTTGGGGAATCAAGTAAATTTTATCACTTATGTGTCCCACTTGTGCGACTCTCTTATGGTGTTGTTGTAGCGGCTACAACCACCCTCCAAATTTTTGGCCTGCACCAATTTCGGAGCCTCTCTTGAAAGTTTCACTTGATTATTGCACACACTGAAGTTCACTTCGTGAGCTTGTGTGAACCTTTGTATCCACCTTGCTTTCTCTTTTCATTCAAGTTCCTGTATGTTGGTGTCTAACTCATACTTGCGACCATGTTCTCATTATGCTTGAAGTCTTCGCTTCGTATGTGCTTATTGTGTTCGCTATGAAAGCTTCTATTGCACTCAGACATGGAGTCACATTCATTGCTACGCAAGCATCATCGCGATCAATGAATGGCCAATCATGAGTTTCAAACATGTCACTTGCACCGTCGGTCAGTCATGTTGAACATGTGTGTCTGGATGGTTTGGGTTGTTTCATCGTCGAGTCATGTGAGTGTGCGTTCAAATGATCACCCATGCATCTTTCGATCGCTCAGACACTTAGTCATTTTTGCTGAAGTTCTGACAACCAAACTCCCCTCTGATAGTCGGACCATCACCTCGCTTTCGAATCCATCGACTGTCAACCAGAACAGTGCAGAAGCACCAAGCTAGTCTTTCCAAGCTCTGCTTCCCGCAAGCAATCAAATCATCTTCCATGCTGACCACCCGGGTAGTCGGTCTTGATAATCACCCTGGGACTGACTCCCTTCAAAAATTGCATAGAGGTCATTGACCTCACTCTCTCAACTCACTGAGGAAATAATGTGCAAACAGGGCGGACAGACACTAAGTTCCCATCCATGTCTCCTTTAGAAAATTGTGCATTTTTCCCAGTCAGTCATCGGGACAATCGATCAACTAATCATCCAAGAAATTGCACAATTTTCGTGAGTAGGCCTTCTGTCATCTAGCAGTCCGCTCAGCTTTGAAATTGCACAGAGATGATCAACAACTTAGTGTCTAGTCAATTTAATGTCTTAAATTGCTCTACATAAATTATCAATCCGGGTATCGTAAACTGATGAAGTGTGGTGCACTATATGTGCTTAGTTAACCTTTCTCTTACTTCGTTGTTTTATAGTTTATGTTGTTTTTGGGGTTTTGTTCTTGTTGGTTTTCTAAAGTGTTTAGTGCAAGTGGAAATCCTATTCTAAGGTCTTAAGAATAATTTTAAAGGATAAGTATGGATAAAGATTTCAAGACAAGGCCTTTGTCCCTAATGGTAATTTCCAAAACTTAGCACTTCAAAAGAACTTAAAACATGTTATTGATGGAGTCAGTATTTAAACAAAAATGTAAATATACAACTAGTTCAATCAAAATAAAAAGCAATAATCAAATAATGAGAGAATGACTATGTGACCCAGTATCCTTGCTGCTTCAGCAAAAGGACAAGACGATTCTATCACATCATTAGTTCATTAAAAGGCTATGTGCATCACTAATCTACAATCAACTTGAAAGCAATTTATGTACACTAATATACATGTTTAAAAAAAAAATAAAATGCAGCAATTTAAAAAGACATCTGTACATTAATATACATGAAATAAGAAAAAGAAATGCAAGAAATTAAAGTGACAACTATACAAGGCAGGGGCCCTCTACCACCTATGAAATCAAAGCAAAATTAAACACACTTGCATGAATTAAAATTGCATGAATGAAAAATCTAATCTATCAAACTTGAAAGCAATCAAATAACATAATCAAATCAAAGCAATATTTACAAAATGAAATCTACTCTACCTTACATTCTACAAAGCAATATTTACAAAATTAAATCTACTCTACCTTACATTCTAATATGCTCCATGACATCTACTTCACATCTCCTTCCATGTTGAGAACATCAAAGCTTTATTCAATTTCTTCAAAAGTACAAAGTACAACAAAGTTCTCCAAAGCTTTCAAAAGCCATCAAGGAAGAACTAAAAACTTAAGAACTAGGGACTAAAAAGACTAACAAATGAAGGAGAGAGATCTCCTATTTATACAAAAAGATGAGAGCCATCTCATTAATGATAGTCCATGAATCTCTCCCTCTACCTCTAGAGTCCTAATCAAAATAGGAACTGATAAGACACATGTCTTTTTAGAGTTATAATACAATTAGGAGATGTGACACATATCCTCATGATCCCATGATTCTTTCCAACCAAATTCGAATTTCGCCTTAGAGTGCCACATAAGGGTCTTCTAGAAGCCTCCTTTCAACCTACACATGTCAACAATCTCAACCCATTTGTTAGGTATAAGCATATGCACATTATTTTCTAATGTTTAACCACAAATTCACTTAAAAGGCTTAGAAATAATAAAGATTGGAAAAACATAAAGGTGGCCCAATGATAATGAAAGTGGGATGAATGTGGTGACATAGTAGTGAAATGGAGGTGAAATGGAGGTGATATAATGGACACAATAGTGAAAGTGTAATGGAAATGAATGACATTTTCAAGACTCAACACTTAGCTCCCCAGATTCAGTGCAATTTCCCCACCAACAATGCTTAGCAGTAGACTGTGAATTCACTCCAGGAATTGCACAGTTTCTGTTGCAAGTGACTGAGCAACCAACAGCCAGTTTCCTCTGGGGATTGCATAGTTTTGGCTGCAACTGACCCCATCAGACAACTGCCAATTCCCACTGGGAATTGCATAGTTTTGGCTCCCAGTCTCCCAGACATTTCCTCCCAAAAACTGTGCAATTTCTGCCTGCTTACCCTTCATGCAGCTTGACCTGTTCCTCTAGAAAATTGAACAAATCTGGTTGTCCAGACCCTGCTACCCATTCATTTTGAAGAATTTGCAGAGCATACCTGCCTTTCCATCCAGCAGCCTGGATTGTCCCTCCCAAAATTTACGCAGTTTTGCCTCCCAGCCAAGCCAAACCTCACACACAGTCACTATCAACTTAGATTTCCAGTCTCCATCACTCAGTGACTCCTGCACAATTTTCATCAATAGTGTCCAGAGCCATCATCCCACTTCACAACCTTTCTGCCTCTCCTGGTCATCTGCATCCAAAATGATCATGTGTCATGGTAGACTAGGAGGTTTTGGATTTGATGTTGTCTCTTCATGGGTGACTACAAGTACACGTACACAAAAAAACATGGCAAGACAATGAGTGAGATAAATGAAGGGAGCACATGCAGAAGAATAGGTTCACTAACGGACAAATGAATGATGCATATGAAATGAGTGAACAGGATGAGCATGCACCTTCATGAACAGATGAGCCTGTCAAGTCCGCCAACATGCAAGCAAGGAACAACATGTAAAAGCTTCATCGAGCGAACCAAGGACCATCGAAGACTTTGCGCACTTCACCTTCCAAAGGTGAAGCTATGATACAACATGAAGATGTCCATCAACAAACAGCACTAGAACTTGACATGCACTCCAACATCAGCATGAATGTACTAGTACTGTAATGTTAACTCATGCTGAGTCATGTAATGAGTCGTGTCACCCACATCTCCACTATGGGCTATGTTTTCAATCAATGTGATGTAACGCAGAAGTGCAAGAGGCCCACTTGTTGAACAAAGAGTCATGTAAGTTGAAAAGTCATGGAAGTCAAATGGTCATGAGGGTAGTCAAACAGCCAAAAGGTTTAGTTTCACCCTTGGCTATAAATACCCCCTCATTTGTACATGGAATGGACTTTTCACCTTAGCTCCTTCCACATAGCCAAGGGAGTCTGTAATCTTTTCTTTGAGGAGTAAGCAGTGGCTCCAGTGCCTCGCACTCGAGGTTAGTGATGTATGGTGTAACGATGTGTCTTGGAACTTTCTCTTAATTTAGAAGCCTACTAACAGGCCAACACATTTTCACACATGTATTGTATGTATTGTAAGACTGATCTTTAACACTTGTAATGCATGTTGTTGTAACCTGTGTTCTACATATGAACTGTTTCATTTTTTGTAGTGCATAATCTATTAATGGAAATGTGTTGTATATGTTTTTAATGTTGTCTCGCTCGTGTAGACTACTCTCCTAGACAACAGACAAACCTTTCACATGAAGCTTTCTATAACAATTGTTGCACTCATTCTGACTGATCCGTTGAGTGCTATATGTGTTATCTTACCTTGATCCAGGTGGATGTTGGTGGCCACCCACCAACCCATTTGGACCCCCACAACTGTCTCTTTCAGTCTTTTCAGTTTCCTAAATTGTAGCACAGTTTACTATTTTTAGCAGTTTTTCGGGTCCTGAACTTCCGGAGCCGTTTTGAGGCCCTAAACGACGTTTTTTTGGGAATCTGGGGGCAACATGGGTCCATGGACCGATGTTGCCCTTCCCAAAGTGGTAGTTCTCGGATAGATCTTTCTAACGAGCTATCGTACGCGTCAAACGGAGATCGTATGCCAATGTTACGACCCCAGGAAATTGATGTACCAATTTACCCAAACGGGGCCCACAATTTGGTGTTTCATCTTCTAGGGTTAGGTTTCGGGATGTGAAGGGTTTTCGATTGTTTCTCAACAATAAATAGGCCTTCGAGCCTCATTGTAATACAGTTCGGAACAGTTCAGAGGCATGTAGCCGCACATCTCTTCTCAGAGATAAGCTACCATCGCCTTAGCTGGTTTATTTCCATTTCTGGTTGTAAACATATTTCGGTATTTTCCATTAATGAAATGAAGCATTATTTCCGTTGCATCTCTGTGTTTATGGTTATTGCATCTCTGTATTTATGGTTATTTCTGTAATCTATTGCGTTCCTGTTTAAATCCAGATCAGTGGTATCAGAGCGGTCTGCTTTTTCTCTGTTTTTCTTTGCATGTCCCCAACGAGGTCGGGATATAAGGAGTTAGGGCTTGAACTGGTCGAACCATTGCAAGACCAGCCTCGCAAATCCCGACGGCCTCCCATGGCGGATGAGAAGAAAGACGAGGGAGCAGGAGATCCTATCAAAATCTTGCTCGAAGAAGCGCTCGAGCGGCAAAGGAACGCGATGATGGATAGCTTTGCGCAGATCCTTCAGCGGCTACCCAGAGGCAACGCATCGGCTTCCAGCAGCGACTCTGGAAGTGCCACGCCGTTTAAGGTACAAGTTAATTTTGAAATCCCCATCTTCGAGGGTCAAATAGACGCAGATGCCGTAGATAAATGGTTAAATCTACTAGATGGGTATTTTTCTGTTCATGAATTTTCAAGTCAGGAAAAGATTATTTTCGCTCTTCTCAAAGCAGCCCCCCACGTCAAGGACTGGTGGGAAACCTACTGCGAGCAGAAGGATGAAAGTACAGGCTCACTATTTTCAGCCGCACCCACTTGGAATGACTTCCGGGATGCCATCAAGGAGCAGTACTACCCTGTCGGAAGCTATGAGGACAAATACATCAAATGGACCACACTGCGGCAGGGACGAGACCAAGATGTGCCAGAGTTCACAAACATTTTTCATACCCTTCGCACACAGTTGGGTATCAAAGATTCTGAGCTGCATCTGGTACTCAAATACCGTGGCTGCCTGCACAAGTACATCCAGGAAGAGATGGTGTTCTTGAACATCTCCTCACTCGGCACAGTGTACCGATATGCTGTCAAAATCGAGCAAAAGTTCAAACAGAAGAAGCGAGACTTTGGATCTGCAAATCCGAAGCCCAAAGGACAAAGCCAAGGCGGGGTAGCCCAAGACAACCCGCCGAAGTCGCAAGAAAAGAACAACACCACGAAGCCGAAGAAGGACACAGGAAAGTGGTGTGAGTTCCATAAGAGTCCCACTCATAACACAAGTGAGTGTCGGACCAAGCAGTGACTGGTGGCTGAGTTGAAGGCTTCCGAATCAGATGCATGTTCCGACCCTGAGCCAGAACTCGACAAGGGGAATGGTAAAGGGAAGCAGATCATTGATGCGGATCCCAGTGCCACTGTTGCCACTGCCAAGATCAAGAAAAATGAGCCCGAAGATCCAGAGGAGGGGGAGCGTCTTTTCCACTCACAGATGTGGGTGAAGGGTTCACCGCTGCGATTCATTGTCGACAGTGGTAGCCAAAAGAACTTGGTCTCAGCAGAGGTCGTGAAGCGGTTGGGCCTACCGACTACACCACATCCACAGCCGTACAGTATCAGATGGCTTCATGAAGGACGAGATCTGAAAGTTCGCCAGCAGTGCCGCCTTCCCTACAGCATCAAACCATTCACAGACGAGGTATTGTGTGATGTTACACCTCTGGATGTTTGTGATGTATTACTAGGCCAGCCATACTTGTGGAGGAGACATGCTGTGTATGAGTCAAGGCCTCGTGCTGTCATTATTTCTTTGAGTAATTCATTATACAGGATACCAGAGGTAGCCCCACCTACTGCCACATCTTTGATCACTGCTAAGAAAGGCAGCAAGCTCATCTCACAGACCAGGAAATTCATCTGTCTGGTCCACTCCCAAAGTAAGGGGAAGATCGTTGCTACATCCATGACCCCTGCAAAGGGTTCCTCCATGCAGCAGCAACAGCAAAGGGATACGGTCATGACAAAACATAGGAACAACTTCTCCTCAACCACATGGGTACCACACAAGTTTCAGGTGGGCAACAAAGTCTGGTTGCATCGACAGAAAGAACGCCTTACCAGAACCCATCAGAAGCTCAGATCACTCCGACATGGTCCTTACAGCAGTACCAAGGCTATGGGGAACAATGCTTTGGAGCACATCATTCCTCCATTCCTTCGCCTGCACCAAATGTTCAATGTGGACCATCGTCGACCATGCTTCCCACCATCACTGGACACATCAGAGATTGCAGGGCAAGTTCAGCAGATGGAGGAACTCAACGCAATGGGGACCATTGCTTCCTAAGGGGGGAGGAATGATCCAGGTGGATGTTGGTGGCCACCCACCAACCCATTTGGACCCCCACAACTGTCTCTTTCAGTCTTTTCAGTTTCCTAAATTGTAGCACAGTTTACTATTTTTAGCAGTTTTTCGGGTCCTGAACTTCCGGAGCCGTTTTGAGGCCCTAAACGACGTTTTTTTGGGAATCTGGGGGCAACATGGGTCCATGGACCGATGTTGCCCTTCCCAAAGTGGTAGTTCTCGGATAGATCTTTCTAACGAGCTATCGTACGCGTCAAACGGAGATCGTATGCCAAAGTTACGACCCCGGGAAATTGATGTACCAATTTACCCAAACGAGGCCCACAATTTGGTGTTTCATCTTCTAGGGTTAGGTTTCGGGATGTGAAGGGTTTTCGATTGTTTCTCAACAATAAATAGGCCTTCGAGCCTCATTGTAATACAGTTCGGAACAGTTCAGAGGCATGTAGCCGCACATCTCTTCTCAGAGATAAGCTACCATCGCCTTAGCTGGTTTATTTCCATTTCTGGTTGTAAACATATTTCAGTATTTTCCATTAATGAAATGAAGCATTATTTCCGCTGCATCTCTGTGTTTATGGTTATTGCATCTCTGTATTTATGGTTATTTCTGTAATCTATTGCGTTCCTGTTTAAATCCGGATCATACCTTGTATGTTTTGATTTCCAAATCCGTGTGGATTGCTTCTCCGGAAGATGTGCATGTCCTATTGTGTTGTGTGTTCCTAGCCAAGTTGGGACTGCATCCCATCCAACCTGGGACTCATTTTCACCCTCTCCCCCTTTATAGTGAGAGAAACATTGACATGAGTACACTTACACTCACTAGGCATTGCGAAACTCACTTCCCGAAGACAAAGCAAACCACTCTCTTGTGGTGACAAGCAAGAGTTGAGGCAAATCATTAAGACAATGGCAACCAGGCCATCATACGGGATGGGACTCCCACACCAAACAGTGTGAGGTCTAGTTGGGACTTCATACTGGGTTGATCTTCTAAATGTTGTCAGGTCCAACATCATCAACATTTCTCGCACTAGAAGGAGGGAAGCCAGTTGTATATGGTTGAAATTTCCCTCAGACTCATTCATCAACCATCTGGTCAAGGCAGTAACTCGCACTCCCTCTCACCTACACGTGACTCTACAGTTGGTCACACCTCACCTCCCAATGTTGAACATGAGACTCCACATCAACATCTTCACTCCATTCGTCCCATCACTCGTCGACTTGCAAAAGCAGTCAGACTGATCCTAGACTGACAACATCTTCCACATGCAGGGAGGAAGCCAAAAGCCACTCCCACGAGATTTTTTGTATTGTTGGTGGAAGAATAATCCCTTTCTAAACTTGAAGGTCTAGGAGAAGCTATCAAAGATGGAAAGGAACCTCCAATATTCCGACAAGGCGAAAAAGACACTCTTGTGATTTTGGGATTAGACTTTGGTGTAGGAAGCGGAGGGGAAGGCAGCGGAGGAGGTGGAGGCGGAGACAAACCAACAGACTCAGAGTCGGAACCATCAGACTCCAAAGGAGAGGAAGAGGACGAATAAGATGAAGAAGATGATGAAGACGAAGAGATGGTTGACCCAAATATTGAATGGATGGCTCAGGGACCATTGGCTCTCCCAGTTGTTTTGCACAAGATGTCAAGGCGAGCGGAGAGAATGAATGTCAAATTCGATCATGATAGTAGGGTAACAATGGAAGACCACTTAGACAACTTCTACCTACAACTATAGAACCTTGAGGTACGTTATGATGATGTATCATGTAGATTGTTCCCATGTACCTTGGTTTGTCACGCAGCTGCTTGGTATCACAACCTTCCACGAAACTCTATACACAACTGGGTTGCATTCCAATGCATGTTCGTTGAGAAGTTCAATGATGACAAGACCCCAACCATGGTACTCAAAGAGTTGGGAAGCCTCAAGGTGGAGGGAAACATGAAAGTGAAAGATTTCAATCAGAGGTTTACACGTATATTGAACAAGTTCGTAGCAGATACTAAACCTCATGACTCCATCACTACTGATTACTACACATCCGCACTGTCAACCAACATCGCATAGCTCGTCAAGCGAGCTACGAGACCAACACTGTTGGAAAACTGTGAAGAGGCTATCGCTATTGAGAAAGACTTGTGTGAAGTCGGAGTCATCAAGGATAACGAGTTGGAAAAGGACTCTAATGATGTGAGAAGGAAGTCCCAAGAAATGACGAGCAAGGGTAGAGACAAGGAAGCAACTAACATTGAGACCCTCACTCGCCTTGTCAAGATATTTTCCACCAAAATGTCTGAACTCAAACAACATAGAATGAAGACATTTGTGAACAGTCACTAACCTAGGTAGAGACAAGCAAGAAACACATCAAGCAACAACCAATTCATTTCAAAAACTGCGCAAAAGCCTGTGTTCTAGCTCGAACAATGTGTAGATCAATTTTTTTTCTTTCTGCAAAGAACATCATCCCGAGAAATATTTTTTGGGCTGGAAGAGAGTCACAAATGATTTTTACAGTCGTATACTCGATGCGGGAAGTAATATACAGGAGCAACCATAAGACACAGACAATGAAGAAGAGGTTTCACTTAATGAGCCATCAAGCTCTAAGCATGTGGTGAATGCGTATCAATTCTTGCAAACGATGTCAAAGCGAACACCAAGAAGTAGCCCCGAAAGCAAACTAACCATTACAATCTTAGGAGTAAAGGGGCTCCCCCCACACTTGGGGAGATGTAGGAAAAGGTCAGACTGCTAATAAGGAAGATTGATCCACCAACCACCCCAAATAAGAAAACACAAAGCATGTTCGGGAAGACAGAGGTGGAAAAAAGCACATCCATGAGCAACAAGTTGCTAAACACTCCACTGGATAACACAAACACTCATTTTAACCCAGACACCTCAGTGAGTCTACCACCTTTGGATTACAACATTGTTGATGACAGGAAAAAATGTTATGAAACTAGCTCACTAAAAGTTAGAAAATATAGATCAATGCCTTAGAAATAAGCCTCTTTGAGGGGGCAACCTCCTTTACATTATACAAATGAACAATTCTTCGATGATACAAATGAAAAGACCTCCTTTCTATATATAGGAGTCTAAGGGGTCATAATATAATAATGTAAGGGCACAATAATAACAATAGTGGGATTCTATGAGGCACAATAATAACAATATGGGGACTAAATGGGTACAACAATATAATAAGGGGGTTTTACTAATGAAAATAAGGGGTTATACTAGTAGTATAGGGACCTAACATGCCCCTCTCTTTTAAAAAGTGTTGTCCTCAATGCTTGAGTAGTTCTTGATGCTTTTGTATAAAATTCTTGTCCTCCCATGTAGAATATTCAGTGGGTAAGTTCTTCCACTTGATGAGATACTCTAAAATTGATCAATTTTGTAGCTATCAGAATCTTGTTTTTGTGACTACTCCAAGCTCCAATATGATTTTTCCTTCCTCATCAAGTTCTAGCAATATTGTTTGAATTGGGATCTTCTGCAACTTTTGAACAAGTGGCCACACTTCTTCATCCTTCTTCAATTCATCCCTTGTTTTGTTTATCCAATATGGTTGAATAATAGAAATAGCACAAAACAATGCTTCCACATCCTCATCCTTTCTTGAGAGTGCATCTACAACAAAATTTTGCTTCCCTTTTTTGTAGATGATTTCAAAGTCATCATCCAACATATTTGTGACCCATTTTTTCTATTCTTCTAAAGATAATCTTTGTTTTAAAAAGCATTTAAGATTATGATGATCCATTTTCACCTTGAAGTGTCTTCCCATTAGGTAAGGTCACCATTTCTTAAGTGCATGTAGTATTGCCAACATTTCCTTCTCATAAATCACTTGCTTAAGATGTAGCCGTAAAAATACACAATCGCCTACATCAAAACTTCTTTCACTGCGACGTTGATCTGCGTATTTCTTCATTCGATTCTGTACCAAAGCGGAGTTATCCTTTAAAAGTTGGAGAACTTGTTGTTGATGCTCTATGTGATCTTTCACTACTTGAATCTTTTTCTTCTTGATGTGGCCTTCTATCTTGAGAGTCTGAGGAGTGGTAATTTCTTCCATTGAATTACAAGATATGGTCAGATTCATTTCTTGATGCTCGATGTGATCTTTCATTTCCTGAACATTTTTCTTCTTGATATGTCCTTCTATCTTGATAGTTTGAGGAGTGGTAATTTGGGCCAATGCATTAAAAGATATGGTCAGAATCATTTCTTCTTTCTCGATGTGATATTTCACTTCTTGAACCTTTTTCTTCTTGATATGTCCTTATATCTTGAGAGTTTAAGGAGTGGTAATTATTTCCAATGCTTTACAGGATATGGTCAGATTCATTTCTTCTTTCTCTATGGTGAGAACCTGGTGTATATCGTCCTCTTTTGATGTTTCTTGATCCTTTTCTTCCTCCGCTTCATAATCTATGTAAAATAATTTCTTCTCAGCGAACTTATGACCTTTAGTGTATTTTCTATCACAATTGTAACAAAGCCCTTTTTCTATTTTTTTCTTCCAATTGTTGTGGTGTAAACCTTGTAGGCTGTGGAAGGCTAGGAGAAAAAACATTTCCACAATTATAGTCATGAGTGGTGGGATTCCTTGTTTCCATAATTCCGTTTTCAGTTTTTCTTGCCAACCTGAATGCCTTCTCCAATGAATCAGGTTCCCAAAGACGAACCTCGTGTTGAATGTTATCCTTTAAAGTCCCTATGAAGACATCAACCATTTTCTTCTCTGAAATATCATTTACCCTTATATTCAATTTTTGAAAGTCCTCAATATGCTCTGCCATTGAACACTTTTGTTTGAGATTTGTCAATTGGCTAAGGAAAGCGTTGCTCTTTGTATCCTCATAAAGTTCTATCATTTCCTCCGTGACAAGTGGTTTATGAGAACAAAGCCCTTTATACAATAAAAATTGATTTGGTTATAAATAATTAGATGCAATATGTACCTTTTTTAACAACAATACACCATGTAGATCAAAATATTTCTCCATCTGTAGTATCCAATTTACCGGATCCTTGCCATCAAACTTCCTCATCTCACTTTTTCTTCATTTTAGGAGCTCGATCTTGAAATGACTGTAACTTTGTACTTTCGGATCTTTAAGTTCTGAAATTTCTTCCTGCAGTAACCATCTGAGTAATCTTTCTAACCCCACAAGTCTGATTAAGATTGGATTCTCCAATGAAGAGTTATGCAAAATCTCCCACGATGAGCTGAGTATAGACTGGTTCAGTAGAGTGAATTTGTACGACGTGCCTCGGGTCACTGTTTCAACCTTAGGTTCTGAAAATGATACCCGAAAAACTACAGTCTGTCCTCTTTTTGTAGCTTCTTACAAAAATTCAATCTGATGCTCAAAGTGAAAGTTATGATGCTTTTCCCAAGGTGACCTGTTTGGAATGTAATTTGGGGGTCTACAAAATCCCTAACTTCCTTAGATTATATCTATGAACATGTAGTGATAGACGACCTGAAATTCGGAGCTGCGTTCAAAATGATTTGTTCAAATGGGTTTCTTTTTTTTGCTTCTGAAACATCATAGAGAAAGCGTTATACTGAAACATCCACGATGACCTATTTTAGGTGAAATTTTGGAGCTTGTAAAAATCCTAATGTCCTCAGATCATATCTCCGAAAATATAGTGAGCCAAAATCTAAAATTCAGATCAAATGTTCAGGGTGACTTAGTCTCAAATGGGTTTTTTTTTTAGCTTCTGAAATGTCACAAAACAAAAGTTATAGCAAAAATTCCATGATGACCTGTTTGGAGTAGCGAAACCCTCGAATCCAAAACTCTGATACCAAATGTTATGAAACCAGCCCACAAAAAGATAGAAAAGATAGATCAATGCCTTAGAAATAAGCCTCTTCGAGGGTGAAACCTCCTTTACATTATACAAATGAATAATTCCTCGATGATACAAATGACAAGACCTCCTCTCTATATATAGGAGTCTAAGGGGTCATAATATAATCAGAGCCGACATAACAATAATAATGTAAGGGCACAATAATAAAAATAGTGGGCTTCTATGGGGTACAATAATAACAATATGGTTACTACATGGGTACAACAATATAATAAGGGGGTTGTACTAATAACAATAAGGGGTTATACTAGTAGGATAGGGACCTAACAAGAAAACTCAGGCAAACATCAGTTTGTTCGAGTTGGCTAAGATCCAGATGCAGCGAGATATCCTGCTCCACACATTGGGACAGACAATGATAGACAACGAAACCTCTACTAGCAAGGGAGAAAGCACACCTCCTGGATCACTTTCAACTATGCTCAATACACTCCGGATGGAAGAAGCAAATTTAGGTTGCCCTCCATTCCTATTATCTTTAGAAATTTTCAACTGCAATGTTCAAAATTTTTTGGTTGATATTGTCGCAGCAACCAACATCATGCCTCTCTCCATTGCTAAAAGGATCAATGCATAATGGAGCAATACATCCATGCAAATAATACCACTTGATTGAACATTGGTACCAACCATTAGTAAATTACGAGACGTGATCATTCAACTATCTCATGATGGTCAAGTCCACCAATGCATCAACCTAATGGTTGTGGACATCTTGGAAGCATATGGTTTATTACTCAGTAGAGATCGGTCTATCAAGCTAGATGGATATTTTGCTAAAGATTGGTCTTAGATGTGGCTTCCATACAAGGCCAACTACAACCAAATCCAGGTCGAATTCGAGAGGTACATGAAGCATAATTTCACTCCCATCAATGGAGAGAAGGTATTGTTGGCTTCCACAGAACTCATGTTCGGAAATTTCCTCCTTGAGACAACAATGGGGTGTTATCCTGTACAACCAACTCCAACCCCACCAGACGCACAGTTGGGACTCCTTCCTTGCACAACTGATTGTAATGAAACTTGTACAACACACTGTACTAATAGTAGTAGTAGTAGGAGCAACAATAATAACAACAATACTAGCACATCAAGCGGTCCATATAAAGATGGGTTGTGGACTATGTACTTTGATGGATCAAAGACACAGGACGGCTCAAGAGCCGGGTGTCTTCTGATCGACCCTTACAACAGGAAGCATCTGGTATCAAGTTGCTTGGAGTTCGAGTGCACGAACAATGTAGCAGAATATGAGGCACTCGTTTTGGGCTTGCAGAAAGCCATGAGCCTCAACATGGTTATACTCAAAGTGGTAGGTGATTCAGAGATAGTGGTATGATAGGTACATAACACCATTATTTTTTTATCACCACATCTCAAAATTTACCAACAAGAGGTATGGAAACTAATCTCAAACTTCCAATAATTTAATATCATAATTGTACGGCGTACGCGTAATGTAACTGCCAATGCACTAGCAAATGCAGCCTCGAGAATGTCAACGATTAGTGATAAGTTTACTATTGAAATTTTGTATAGACCATCTATCTCGGACAACATAACTAATTTATGCGTGTTTAATGCTGATCAACAGATACTACATTTCATGGCCAATGCTGACGTCTTCAAAGATGTAGCGATAGATGATGACGAGCACGAGCGCTCTCTGCAAGAAGAAGCTGCTGACATTAAAGGCCACATTATCACAAAAGGTTTGGAATCATTGGAGAAACTATATGACTTGCAAGAATGGTTCCAACAGCTAAGGAACAACAAGACCCACAGTTCCACCATGAGGCATGAACTGATAAACCTGGGAATAGAACATGATCCAAAGTTTGTCAATTTTGGTACATGTTGTACACAGCAAGAACGACAAGCCTTTATCTACTTGTTCAAAAAATACCAAATGTGTTCGGGTGGACATATAATGACCTGAAAAATTATGACACGTGGATCATCCAACATATCATTCCAATCAAGGAAAGGGTCAAGCCATATCAACAGAAGTTGAGGAAAGTACATTCGTCGCTTGAACCCCTCATACAGAAAGAGATTACTAAATTGTTGGATGCACGGATCATATACAAAATTTGACATTCCACTTTGGTCTCCAACCTTATGCATGTACAAAAGAAGTTCGACGAAATCCACTTGTGTGTCGATTTCTAGAATGTAAACCGCGCCTCAGACAAAGACAACTACCTTGTGCCATCCATGGACAATATTTTGCAAACATTATCTCGGACACATATGTTCTCTCTCCTTGACAGTTTCTCAAGATATAGTCAGGTTATAGTAGCAGAACCTGACAGACTCAAAACTACTTTCCGTACCAAGTGGGGTATGTCTTCTTATAGATGAATGTTGTTTGGGCTTGTAAACACATGCACAACATTTTAGCATTCTATGGACATTGCCTTTCGTAGACTCATTGGGCAGAGCATGGTGGTATACCTCAACGATGTGACTATGTTCTCAAGAAGATGAGAAGACTGCATATGCTATCTTAAGAGAAAATTTGAGCGATGCCGGAGATACAGGATTTCCTTGAATCCCAAGAGGAGCATATTCACTGTGTAAGAGGGGCACCTCCTCGGACACATTGTTTCTAAGAATGGGATCAAGGTGGATCTAGACCGGGTCTAGGCCATCACATAGATTCCTCACCCAGTCCACAAGAAAGCCGTGCAGTCCTTGTTGGGCAAGATAAACTTCCTCCAGAAGTCGGATTATGCACAGATAGTTAAGCCCATGCAGGACATGATCAAGAAAGATGTAGTTTACAGCTGAGGTAAGAAAGAAAAGTATGTATTTGCTCGGATCAAGTAGGCCATTGCAGAAGCTCCTGCACTCTACAACCCAAATTTCAAGAAATATTTCCTTCTATACACCTTTGCTTCTGATAACTTACTACCTTTAGTACTCACTCAGAAAGATGAAGCTAATGATGAACGTCCCATCTCTTTCATGAGTGCAAGCATGTAGGGACTAGAGCTCAACTATCTTACCATTGACAAGCAAGCTTATGCAGTTTAGAAGGCGGTGAAACACTTTAGGCCCTACTTGCTAAAGAACCACTGCATAGTCTTCGTCCCCTACCCAGCATTCCACACATTCCTAGTACAATAAGAGATGGGAGAACGACGTGTGAACTGGATGACAATCTTGCAAGAATATGATCTTGAAATCAAGCTAGTGGACACGATCATAAGACATGGGCTCTGCAGACTTGCAGCTGAAGCAGTGCATGCTCCAAAGAATGAAGAAGAGCTCGTCAGTTGGGAGCAAGAGACTGAGATGTATGAAATAAGGTGAGCAACACCCATAGAAGACAGAACCTCTTGGTACGTAGATGTACACCAGTACCTTGAGCATGACACCATACCCTCTCACTTTTCTATTAGATAGAAGGGGGCATTGCGCTTGAAATCCTTAGCATATCAGTCAGTGCATGGAGTGCTTTATAGAAAGCATAGTAATGGAGTTTTTCTTAGGTGCTTGGAAGCACATGAATCAGAGAAGGTACTTGAATATCTACATGACGAACCCACCAGGGATCACTTTGTGGGAAACACCACTACACACAAGGTTATGCGAGCTGATTTTTACTGGCCCACATTATTCAAGGATGCGCATGGCTATGCCTGTAAGTGCTCAGTCTATCAGCGATGCACCGAAGAAACACAAAGATCAACAACCCCACTGCACCCTGTTGTAGTGACTGAACCATTCCAACAGTGGGGCCTGGAAATTGTTGGGGAAATTTTCCCTCATTCATCGAAACAAAATCGCTATATCCTGACAACAAATGACTACTTTACGCAGTGGATAGAAGCAGCTCCGCTCAAATAAGTGCATGACTAGGAGGCGATTAGCTTCCTCCAGTAGAATATAATCTCACGCTTTGGCGTTCTAGTATCACTTTTTTTTATAATGCAACTTATTTTTCATCTTTGAACCTCTATGCATTTTCATTATAGAGTGGTATCGTGCTAAAGCATTCATCGAATTAATATTCACAAGGAAATGGTCTAGAAGAGTCCACGAATAAAAACATCATCCATATAATCAAGATGATTGTTTTATCTGAGCAGCATAACTGGCATACTGCCCTGACGAATGCACTTTGGGTTGACTGTGTAACACCTAAGACCTCTCTAAATACCTCACCGTACTTCCTAGTTTACGGTAAAGAAGCCATCCTCCCTCCAAATATCTACTTGCTTGCACTTTAGCTTTCCCAGGAATCCCAAGGCAAGCCTTGCCAGCTAGTTCAGTGTAGGATGGATGCTATCCATAAGCTTCAAGAAGAAAGGATGAAAGCAAAATAAAAATTCACACTCCACCAAAACCGTATCAAGAGATGGTTCGATAAGAAGTATGTAGGGAAATATACCTTCAATGTGGGTGACTTAGTTCTGAAATGGGATAAGCACCATGAAGACAAAGGCAAGCATATGAAGTTCGAGTCCTTGTGGATTGGCCCATACACATTCAATGAAAATCTTGGCCCACACATGTATCGTTTATGATCACTTGATGGGGGTATTGACAGCCGTCCTGTCAACGGCCAAGATCTCAAGCATTATTTTAAGTAGGTCAGGCTGCGCTCGTGCCATGTACATAGTCTTCTTGCTACTTGTTGTATTCATATTGTTTATTTTGCTTATTATCTTTTTTTTCTTTGTTTGATTGTTCTTACAATTTTTGTTCACATTCGTTTTGTTTGTTTGATTTATTACTAATTTTTTCTTCCAAAAATAAGTGTTTCCAACTACTACGTTCTTGATTTTGAATAGAGTATGTGGCTAAAATTTGAAGAAACTCGTGACATTGCAGCACTTGACCAGTCTTGTGTCTGCCTTCTCTATGCTTGGTTGTAACTTTTGGTCGATGAAGTCTTGATGGAAAATACGAACCATCTAGAAGGGAAGTTTTAGTCCAACTGTGAACCTGTGTCCACACTAGGAAGCCCCATGCCTATACTCAGCCTTCTACTCTATGTGTTCAATCTCATCCAACTAGTAGAAATGGAGAATGGGAAAATCTAAACGAGAAAACCTATGTCAGAGGTCTTACATGTTTCTATGAAGGAACAACCTCTTTTTCTCTCAATAATTCATGATCCCTCTTCTACCCCAAAAATTAATAATTACCTATGCACAATCTTCATGAAAAATACAAAGGCAAAAGAAGAGAAATGCTTCCTGCGCAGAGAGGTGAAGCATGCAACTCCACTGGGATACTGACCAGGCTCACTCACATTGGAGAAATGTGTGTGTTCCTGTGTAACTCTATCAGGATACTATCCAGACATGTTGGTAGTAGAGCAACACCAGAGATGAAAACTTATACTTTGAAAATATTCAACTTGCGAGCTAAACTACCCTTCTTGGATTTCGAACACTGAGATCTAAGTTGACTTTTGATTGTGCTTGACCGATTTGGCAAAGGGTGAACCATGTATGTCCATGGTGTAAGTGCGGAAACTAAAGTAACCCACAAAGTGATTCAATACTGCTCCAAAGACAAAGGCCCTATGCTAGCAGCGAAACGAAATAGAGAAGCTAGAGTTCTACCAGTGTGTCACCAAGTGTTGTAGCAGCTACAACCACCCTCCAAATTTTTGGCCTGCACCAATTTCGGAGCCTCCCTTGAGAGTTTCACTTGATGATTGCAAACACTTGGATTTGTTTCGTGAGCTCGTGTGAACCTTTGCATCTTCCTTTCTTTCTATTTTCATTCAAGTTCCTATATGCTGGTGTCTAAGTCATGCTTGCGACCATGTTCTGGTTATGCTCAAAGTCTACACTTCATACGTGCTTGTTGTGTTCGACATGAAAGCATATTTCTCGCTCATACATGAAGTCACATTCACTATCGCGCAAGTGTTGTCTCAATCAATGAATGGTCAATCAAAAGAGTCACGCTTGTCACTTGCACCATCGGTCAATCATGTTGAACATGTGTGTCTGGATGGCTTGGGTCGTTTCTTCATTGAGTCATCTGAGTGTGTGTTTGTAAGATCACTTATTCAGCTTTCGATCGTTCACACACTTAGTCATTTTTGTTGAAGTTCTAATGACCAGACTCCCCTCTGATAGTGAGACCATCATCCTTCTTTCGAATCGATCGACTGTCAACCAGAACAGTGCAGAAGCACCAAGCTAGTCTTTCCAAGCGATGTTGCCCACAAGAAATCAAATCATCTTCCATGTTGACCACTCAGATAGTCAGACCCGACAGTGACCCCCGTGACTAACTCCCTTCAAAAATTGTGTAGAGGCCACTAACCTCACTCACTCAACTGACTGAGGAAATTTTGCAGATAGGCTAGACAAACACCAAGTGCCCATCCCTGTCTCCTTTAGAAAATTGCATGGTTTTCCCATTCAGTCATCGGGATAGTCGACTAGTTACTCATCCAAGAAATTGCGTAATTTTCATGAGTAGGCCTTCTGTCTTCTAGCAGTCCGCTCAGCTCATAAATTTCACATAGATGATCAGCAAGTTGGCTTTCCAGCTTCAGTGCAATTTCCCACCAACAGCTCCTAGCGGTAGACTTCCAGTTCCCTCCTTGAATTGTGCAGTTTCTACTTCCAGTGGCATAGCAGCCAATTGCCAGTTCCCTCTAGGAATCACCAGTTTTGGCTTCCAGTGACCCTAGTAGCCAACTACCAGTTCCCTCTTGTAATTCTGTAGTTTTGGCTGCCAATATCCTGAGCAGTTCCTCCGAAAAATTCTGCAATTTCTACATGCTGACCCTTCATGCAGGCCAACCTGTTCCTCTGTAAAATTGCACAAATATAGCATTCCAAACCCTGATGCCCGTTCATTCTAAAAAATGCACAGAGCATACCTGCCTTGCCTTCTAGCAGCCCGAACTGTCCCTCCTAAAAGCTATGCAATTTTTCCTCCTAGTCGAGCTAGACGTCGTAGACATTCACTGTCGACTCAGATTTCCCATCTCCATCGCTCTGTGACTCTTGTGCAGTTTTCATCAGCAGTGCCTGGAGCCATCATACTTCTTTGCAACCTTGTTGCGTCTCCCATTCGAAATGATCATGTGTCATGGAAGACTAGGAGGTTTTCGATTTGATGTCCTCTTCTCATGAGTGATGGCAGGTATAGGTACACCAAAAAACATGGAAAGACAACAAATGGGATGAACGAAGGGAGCATATGCAGAAGGATAGGTTCACCAATAGACGAACGAACAATTCATGTGAAATAGACAAACACGATGAACATGCACCTTCCTAAAAAATGAGCATGTCAAGCCTCCCAACATGCAAGTAAGGACAACATGTAAAAGCTCCATCAGACGAATGAAGGACCATCAAAGACTCCGCACACTTAGCCATTTGGAGGTGAAGCTATTATACACCATGAAGACATCCATCACCCAGTAGCACTCTAACACAACATGCACTCAAGCAGCAACACAAATGTACCATCATTGTCATGTCAAGTCATGTCGAGTAATTTCATGAGTCGTGTCACCCACATCTCCACTATGGGCTATGTTGTCAATCAATGTGATGTAACGTGGAAGTCCAAGAGACCCACTTTTTGAGCAAAGAGTCATGTAAGTCGAAACATAATAGAAGTCAAATGGTCATGAGGGTAGTCGAACATCCACAAGGTTTAGTTTCACCCTTGGCTATAAATACCCCCTTATTTGTACATGGAAAGGACTTTTCACCTCATCTCCTCCCACATAGCCAGGAGAGCCTGTAATTTTTTCTTTGAGGAGCAAGAAATGTCTCCAACACCTTGCACTCAGGGTTAGTGATGTAGGGTGTAACGATGTGTCTTGGAACTTTCTCTTAATTCAGAAGCCTACTAATAGGCCAACAAGTTTTCACACATGTATTGTATCTATTGTAAGACTGATCTTTAACGCTTGTAATGCATGTTTCTTTAACCTGTGTTCTACATATGAAATGTTTCATTTGTTGTAATGCATAATATATTAATGGAAATTTGTTGTATATGCTATTAACGTTGTCTCGCCCATGTAGATTACTCTCCCGGATATTAGAAAGACCTTTCACATGAAGCTTTCTATAACAACCATTGTACTCGTTCGGGCTGATCCATTGAGTGTTGCACGTGTTATCTTACCTTGTATGTTGTGACTGCCGCATCTGTGTGGACTACTACTACAAAAGTTGTGCATGTCCTATTGTGTTGTGTGTTCCTATCCAAGTTGGGACTGCATCCCATCCAACTTGAGGCTCACTTACACCCTCTCCCCCTTTACAGTGAGATAACCATTGACACGAGTGCACTTACACTCGCCAAGCACGTGAAACTCACTTCTCAAAGACAAAGTAGCCCACTCCCCTGTCCTGACAAGCAAGAGTTGAGGAAAATCATTAAGACAATGGAAACCAGGCCATCATACCGGATGGGATTCCCACACCAAATGGTGTGTGTTCTAGTTGGGACATCATACTGGGGTGATCCACTAAATGTTGGTGGGTCCAACACCATGAACAGGTGTGTTGGGTATAAATTAGTCACAATGGTGTAAACAACAATTCCATCCATATAATGCTTCATTAGTTCATAATATTAATAAATATGATGACCAAATATAACATTGTTGGCATTGATGTCAGTAAGCGCTTAGTAGTATTTTCCTTGTGATGATGTCAATAAGGATCACATCACACTCTTGGTGATTGAAAGAAAAAATGTAGGAGGATGTAGAGGTTTCTAGTAACCTAGATTCTTATGGTGATGTCTTGGTGCTTGTAGAGGAAGTTGATCAGGTGCTATATATGCTTGGATAAGTTATGGAGATGTTGGACAAGTTCTAGATGAGGTGATATCCAAGTTAGATGGATGAAAGATACATATATGGCATAATACATATAAGAGAATTTAAGGCACGTTATAATGTAGGTTTTCAAGTGTAAATTGCATTATAACACATTTTCTATGTGTATGGGGCACATTAGATCCATAATACACGCATTGTCATCTAAGGTGTGTTAGAATGCAATTTTATGTGATGGGGGTGCGTTATGACTAGTTAAGTGAATTTTTCGAATTATGCACTCACTCAGGTTATTTCCATGGGAATTTTCCATGGTTTTTGAACTTGGTAATTGGTTAAAATGTTCATGAAGGTTTCTCTTCATCTAGATGATGGTTAAAGTTGAAAAAGGCCCTCACGTAAGATAATGGAGGATTAAGTGAAGGAGGAAAAATATCAAAATACCAGACCAATCAAGAGTATATGAATATATATGTTGATTGCCTGATTACATAGAATGTAATTATTGTTTCCATCACTCAAATAAATTATTTATAGGAAAATTATTTAAGGAGTTGAGGTTGGTTGGTTTTATTATTGGTTGAGTGGGTGTGAGAGAAGAGAAGAGTATGCAATTGTGAGGAATATTATGCAAAAAATATAACAATGTAAACTTTGAAATGAAAACTCATATTGTTACCCGTTTTGTAGAGATAGCAAAAAAGTGACCCGATTTTGAAAAGGGGTGACGCAGAACACGTGTTTTTTAGAGCATAGTTTTTGGCACTATAAATTTTTTTATGTACATTGCGTTTTAGAATGGTAGTGTTTTTTATGCTGATTTAAAAACGTGGTAATTCTACACCAGGCCCTTTTTTTAAAAGGCTTCTTTTTTATTTTTCTTTTTATTTTCTAATGTATGAAATGTCAATAATTATTTTGTAAATTTAATAATTTTTTAAGTGGTCTTTTTCTTCATATTTTCTTGTTTTTTATTTTTATTTTTATTTTAATTTTTTTGTAGTGAGGTTTTTATTGTTTTTCATATTTAAAGAAGAAGGTCGATATTTGGAATTTTCGATATTCTACATATTTATACATCGTTAATTAATTTTTCAATCCACAAGAAATAATTGTTTCTAAAAAACAATATTTTTTAACAATGGACATAAAAATAGCCATTTTTAACATAAATATAACTAAAAAACTACACGTTTTGATAATTTTTTTCTACAATTGACATGTGAAAAGCACAATTTTTATACGAAAAATTTAACTAAAAATGGTTAAATAATAGTCTTTTTTATGAATTTCATGTCAAAAAAAAAATAATAATCATTTTTTTTTTCAAAAAATAATGATTAACTTAAAATTTAATGCGAAAATCACATATTACAAATATTGAACACATAACAACCTTAATTGAGTGTATATTCTTCTCATAAAATGTCAAAGTCAAAACATTCCAAGTATAACTACTTAATAGTTACAAAAAATGAGCTTGATTTCCAAGCATAACTTAAATTTAATCAACAATGTCACGTAATCCAAAATCTTCATCCTCTAGAGTTACATCATTGTCTTCTTCCACAATATTTTCTGCTTCCTTTTGCTCATTTTCATCTTCTAATGGATCTTTGATGTCTGCATATCTCCCAATGTATGTCTTTCCAAACATCCCATGTAATGGTGGTTGGGGTTCCTTTGCCGTTTTTGCCACACGTGATTCACTAAAGTCCCCTTTCTTCAACCCATTTTCTTGCATTGCATCTGGAAGAAATTGAAGAGCATTAATTCTTTGTTGAATGAAATTGCACTGTATTGGATCTTTTTCAATTGCAATGCAATTTCTTCCTTTTTGAAGGCAACATGCTAGTGTTGTTCCTAATTATCAAGCACAAAAGAAATAATGAAGTAAATTAGTACAATGACATATTAATCAAAAAATAACATATTGAAATTCAATTCCATATAATAAAACTTACCCGAGCCAGAAAATAAATCCAGATTCCAATCTCCTTCATTTGAACATATGTCTATAAGATAGTTAATCAATACTTGTGGTTTTTTATGAATGTTAACTATCTCTCATTTTTCTCTTTTGTCTTCATATGTTAGTTTTCTCACAACAACATCAAAAGTTAGTATTTGGCTATGACTCTTTCCGTCTACCCAATTAAAAATCATAGACATATAGATATCATCTTTTGCCCAACTATCAATATGAATGAACTCACAATCATTTATAAATAGTTGATATTCACGGTTAAGAAGATTTGACTTTTGCCTGTAACATGAAATAGTAAAAGTTTAATTAACTTGTACATAAATGAATTTTTCAACATTAATCAAATATACATTTTAAACGTTTTACCATGTAAGCTGCATCCTTGAATTTTCTTTCCCCTTGAAGCTTGACAATATCATTGCCAATTGTGTGTTTCAATGAAATGTCACAAACCTCCATAATGGTGATGACGTGACTTCTACAAATCCCGCAACCACTTTACTAAGAGCTTGATAAGTATAAGGGTCACTATCATAGTCAATGTTTGGAATATTGAAACCATGGGGAATATCTGCAATAACTAGGGCATAATCCCTTTTAGGTATGAGTTTAGTGATGTCTTCACAATCACCTTGTATTACTTGATATTGAATAGTGTCTAGCCCATTCCAAATGAAATGAGTAAGAGTTGGATCAAGTTCAACATTCTTAATACGTTGCTTCCTCAGTCTTTCGATCTTTATTTTTTCAATAAAGTTTCTGAAGCTATCTGGTGCTCCATTATCATCCTTCTTCATCTTTTATAAAATAAACAAATATATGTGTAAGTTATAAATTAAAAATAGTACACAGATGAATAAAAATGAATGTATAAATCATGATACCTTTTTAAATGCAAGATAAAAAGCTTTTAATGTTGATGTAGAACTTGAATCTGGATAGTTGCGTACAACATCATCCCAACTATCTTCATTCAACAATTTAACCATTTGTTCTTGAATTTTCATGTAGACTTTGTGACTGCATAGATAAAGTAACAAAAAGTTAATAATGATATGTATAACAAATACTACCAAGACCAACAGGTTTTATTTAAAAGAAAATTATAATCTAGAAATAAATAAAAATAATTCAACAAACTAACTTTTGAAATTCCTCAGACATTTCCTCCAATGATAATTCCCCTGACCTCACACGAGATAATATTGTTTTGACAATTTTTTCATCTTTCACTCCTTGCATTGCTCTCCAAGGTGTGATAGTCATATCTTTTGGAAGCTGCTTCATTTCAGGAGTTGATTTATTGCTGCTACATATCAATGGCTTAGACTTTTTGACCTTCTGGTTTTTAATGCCAATGTTTTCCCATATGCTAAAAATCTCATCAATCAACTTCCAAACATCTCCAGTTCTAAATGCCAATTGGAAAATGTTATCAACACCTCTAAATAAATCACTAACATTGTTGCGTTTTCCACCTTTTGAATTGGTTTTCTCTTCAATTTGATAGCATATTTCCATACAACATTCCTTTCGGAAATCTGTAGTAACATTTATCCTATCCCCACCACATTTTTCTTGAAATTCACTATGAATAAATCTAACCATTTGGATAAAATTCATAGACATCCTATATTCATTATCTGAATTATGGTCCCATACCACTAACTTTGCTTTTGTATCTGATAAACCAACATAAATGATACATTTCATTGTTTCAAAATGTGTGTTATTAGGATATTCCTCCATCAATTGTCTTTGAGCTTCTACAGAATGGTTCCCCCCATGCACATAATAATTGTATTCAAAACATTTTGACTTATCAAATGCTTCTTTGTTGGGAACTTGAAGTGGATCAACAAGAAGCACATAACTAACCACATGAGCATATGGATTGTACCTCATCAATGTCTTCAAGTTGTGAACATGCATATGATGTGGCTTTCTGACTTGATATTGACATTGTCCGTCACTTGCCTTATAGGTTTGTTTGACATTAACCTAAAATGTACGACCACCATCAATTAGGTTTCTCTTTGTCAAATTCTATCGAATGGCATTTTGTTTTGTTTTGATAATGCCATCCTCTAAATCAGTTCCTGGTGTAACGATTTCTCTGCTTTCTTTTGAAGTTTCACTAGGTTCTTGACTGCTGGTAATGACTACAAAATCTTCAACTTTACTTTTCTTCATCATAACATTCTCAATAGATTTATTCTTGGGCATTGTTACTTTTTGTATTTTACGGCTCTTCTCAATTCCAATGTCATCTTCAGTAACGGCAACATATGCTTCACTGTCAGTTTCAACTTCATCATCCTCAAAAGTAACTTGTCTACCCTTGCTAGATTTATCCACTAGAGGACTTTTCTTCTGATCCTTTGGATGTAGTTTTGTAGCATCATCAATTACTACATTTTACTTGTTTTCCATGTCTTCTTGTGACACTGAGTAAAAATTGTTGACAACTTTCATGATATCATGCTCTGTGAAATGAATGCCTCCCAACCTAATTGAACAACTTTCAACAAAATTCTGCCAAACAAAATATCATATGTCAATAAAAACAATGTTAAAAAAGTATAGCGAGACACTTTCAAGAACACAAAATACAAATATAAATAACAATACTTACGATGTTTTGTTTCATCTCATTTACGATTTGTTTACACGACTTTGTAGATACCTCTCTCGTGTCATACAATGAATATGATAGTCGGTATTTAATCCTTTCATGTGACTTCGGATTTTTTGTATGTATGTAAACAACTTCAGTGTTCGATACCGAACACATATCTATGACTCTTCCCATCAGCTCATAAATTTCATTATCATTCGGTATATCAATATATAGATATATATTCACATTTTGGCTTTCTCTTTCTTTCACATACTAGATTCTTAATGGAAATTTCACCTCTTTTGAATTCTTCCAGTATGAAATCATCTTCTTATTATTTGAGGCACTTGAAAGATTTGTAGCCATGATCTTAGGTGGAGTTCGTTCACCAATGTTTTTTGAAGATGCACTTTTAAGAGTCTTTGGTCCAGAAAAATTACAGAAATCTTCTTTGATGCTATTTTCCTGAAAAATAGAAACACATAAAACAATAAATAACGAAAACATATTAACTTAAATCCATAATGAAAATATATCATAAATTTTTAATTTGTATAATCAGATAATTGAAATTTAAAAAATATTAACACTAAGAAAATCGTCGCCACTCCATGAGCAGGCAGGCTGCCAAGACCCGCAGGTGGGCACAGGGGCAGGTGGGTGTCGGATGGGTGGGAGGGCGGGTGGGTGGGCAAGCGGGCGGGTGCGGGCACCAGGGTGCCGGGTGGGTGGCCAGGCGAGTGGGTGCTGGGTGGGTGGGCAGGTGAGCACCGGGTGGGCGGGCGGGAGGGTGGGCGTCGGGTGGGTGGGCGGGTGGGTGGGTACCGAGTGGGTGGGTGGGCAGGGGGGTGGGCAGCAGCAGCAGGTGCGCAGGTGGGCGGGGTGGGCAGGCGTGCGGTCGGGTGGGTGGGCGGGCAAGTCAGTCGGGGGTGGACGCCGGGTGAGCAGGCGGGGGTGGGCGGGCAGGTGGACGGGCGTCGGTTGGGCTGATGGGCGAGCGCCGTGTGGGCGGGTTGGCGCCGGGTCGTCGGTCCGCTGGGTGGGTAGGCAGGCGGGTCGGTGGGCGGGCGGGTGGGTGCCGGGTGGGCGAGCGGGTGGGCTACCAGGGTGGCGTGGGGTAGGGTGCCGCCCCTCACCCCGCGCCACCCCAGCGGCCTGCCCACCGCTCGGGGTTGCCGGGCGATTCTGAGAATAACTCGGCCACCCCAGGCAGGCGGGCAAGCCGCCGGGGTGGCGCGCGGTTGGGGTGCCCAACTTTACTGGGCCCACCCTGCTCATGACAGAAGTATTGGTTAATTTGACTAAAAAAAGTATTAATTAAAAAAAAAATAATCTACTTCATTAAACTAATTTAATATGAAAATTTTCAAGAAAAAAATTAACTAACCTTTCAATTACGAGAATTCTTCGTTGAATATGTTGTTGATAGCAATCTAGCTGCTCCAGAAATTCACTCCAAGTCTTTTACTGAACCTCAGAAAACCTCGATGTAATGTGGGTAATAGTGATAATGGAATTTAGTATATAGGTGAAATTACGGAGATGTTTTACCGTAAAGTGAATGCGGGATTAATTAGTTTTAAAAAATTTTAACATGTTAATTTTTTTATTGCGATGAAGGAAAATATGATAGAGCGAATATTATGGAATTGTTTTATAGCGGGGTGAATGTGGGATTAATTTGTTTCAAAATGTATTATAAAAATTAAAAAAAACGTTCAATTTTTTAGTAAATATTATATACTTTGGCTATTAAAATAATTTAGGTCGAAGTTGTAGTTTACACTTTAACTTTAATGATGTATATCATAAAAAAAATTAGTTTACGTTTTTCATTAAATTGTAGAATAAAATAACGAAGAGAAATAAATCTCACAAACTTTTAAGAGGGAAATATTTTCCTGAAACTTTTTGGGGGGGAAATTTTTGGAGCGAAAATTTCATTCTCTAAGCTATATAATATCTTTAGGAGACTCTCCATTTGTATCATTCAACATCTTCTATTTGAAAGGGATGGATTGTCTTGATAGTGAAGTTTCAATTTATACAACATCAACATCTTCATCGTGTAACAACTCTATTCATATGGATGAATATAGCAAGAATTCTTCCACTATGAATAGAAAGTCATTTCTTCCAGTTAGTCCTGATCCTAAGGACTATGAGAGCAGCACTGATCAAAGAGGGGATGGAGAATTACAAATAAATAAAGTCACAGATTCCACTTAGTTTGAATTTGAAGGACTATGAAAGTAGCAGTGATGATGAGCTTGATGACAAATTTCAAAAGAATGGAGTGTCATAGTGTCCACTTAGTCCTAATTCTTAGGACTATGAGAGCAACAGTGATGAAGAGCATGATGGTGAAGTTCAAAAGAATGGAGTGTCACGGTGTCCACTTAGTCCTAATTATAAGGACTATGAGAGCAGCAGTGTTGAAGAGCATGATGATGAATTTCAAAAGAATGGAGTGTCACAATGTCCACTTAGTCCTAATTCTAAGGACTATGAGAGCAGCAGTGATGAAGAGCGTGATAACGAATTTCAAAAGAATGGAGTGTCAAAGTGTCCACTTAGTCTTAATTTTAAGGTCTGTGAGAACAGTAGTGATGAAGAGCATGATGATGAATTTCAAAAGTATGGAGTGTCACGGTGTCTAGTTAGTCCTAATTCTAAGGACTATGAGAGCAATAGTGATGAAGAGTGCGATGATGAATTTCAAAAGTATGGAGTGTCACGGTGTCCAGTTAGTCCTAATTCTAAGGACTATGAGAGCAGTAGTGATGAAGAGCGGGATGATGAATTTCAAAAGAGTGGAGTGTCATGGTGTCCATTTAGTCCTAATTCTAAGGACTATGAGAGCAATAGTGATGAAGAGCGTGATGATGAATTTCAAAAGAAAGGAGTTTCACAATGTCCTCTTAGTCATAATTCTGAGGACTATGAGAGCAGTAGTGATGAAGGATAGGATGATGCACTTAGTCCTAATTCTAATGAGTATAAAGGTAGCAGTGATGAAGGACAGGATGATGCACTTAGTCTTAATTCTATGGACTATGAGAGCAGCACTGAAAATGCACATGAGGAAGGATATCCAATAAACATTGAGTCAAATTTTCCATTGAGTCCAAATTCTAAGGACTATGACAGTAGCACTGAAGAAGGGGAAGATGAAGAATATCCTCCAAGTCAGTATTTGAAAAGCAAAACTGATCATAGTGTGGATAACATTCCTCTTAATGATGATGAAAATCTTTATACAAGTGATGATACAATGATGGAGATGTTGCCAAGAAATATTGTATCGAGGAGTAGGAGCAGACCATTTCATATCAATGCAAGATGTTCTAGTTATACAAGGAGTAGAGCAGAATATCTGATAAGAAGAAATTCTATCAACACACTCATTTCAAGTGAATGTTGCCAAAAATATTGCTTGAAACATATGGATTTCAAATCTGCATTAGAGAGCAGGAAGAGATATTTTTCAATGAATAAAAGCATGCAAAATTCATATTTAGTTGGGTGCATTCAATCTACATTGTCAAGTTATGATTATCATATTAGGACTTTATTTATCTATAGAAAAGCTTTCAAAGTGTTTCATTCGATTGGGAATTTTCGCCTCTCGAGAACTCAAGAAAATTTGGAAAAGGATCCCACATTTTATTCAAAAGTACGTCATAAAAGACAGTTTGGGCCATTATCAAATATTGCAATGTCATGGATGAAAGATTTCTTTTCAAAGCATGGAGAGTGTATGCCAAATAGAGAGACAATACATATTCCAGATAATTTTTCAAAAGATGAGAAATCTACAACTTATACAACGAATATGCAAAAGGTGCTAAGGGACATGGTCGATTTATTACATATCAATATTTTGTGAAGGTATGGAAGAAATAATTCAACAATGTCTGTATTCCTAAGAAGACAAGGATGGGGATTTGTAATACATGTGCTTCTCTTAAATAAAAAAAGGGACAAATGTGAAGGGTCAGAAAGAGGTAAGAATTCATAACTTTAACTTTTAAAATTGTATATTCATCAAGTATGAAAAAATATTTTTTAATGGCTTTCTTTTATGTTGTGTAGATTCAATTGTCAAAGAACTTCAGGAGCATCGCGAACAACAAACAAATGAAAGGAAAAAGTTATACAAGCATCAAAAGAAGTGTTATGATAATCCAAATAAATATTTGGGTTTGATAATTGATGGTATGGACTAGAAGAAAACACTTTTACCACATTTTGTTCGCACACCCAAAAATTTACAGGAGGAAAACTTTATTCAGTATCACTTGGTCGGTTGTATGGTCTTCAATGGGAAAATGTTTCCAAGGGTGTACCTCACAGCTCCAAATATTCATAATGATGCAAATCTGACCATAACCATAATTCATGATGTGCTTTCTCATTGGTCTGGTAATCTTCCTAAAGTTTTGTATCTACAATTGGACAACACTTGCCGTGAAAACAAAAATCAGGTTGTTTTTGGATATCTAAACATGCTTGTTGAATTGAGAATTTTTTAGAAGGTAAAGGTTGGTTTCCTTATTGTTGGGCACACTCATGACCATATTGATCAGATGTTCAGTCATTTTTCAGTCACATTGAGGAGGAAGGAAGTTGGGAGCTTGCCATCATTAATTGAATGTATTAAGAAATCATTCATGGGAGAGCCTACTTTTGATTTGTTGGAAGAAACTGTTGACATGCGAAGGTTTATTATGGGATCATATGGTGAGGGGAAATGCATTGAACAACTTAATGAAATTAGCTTCCAACATCAATTTCGTATCAAAAAAATTGATCGGAAAACACTAATATGGGGAAAGAAGTATTCAACTACTACAGAATGGGCACCGTCATCAGGGTTGAAAATTTTGAAGTTCATTCCAGATCATCCAATATTTGCATCAAAAATATTGTTATTACAATCAGTTGGTGAAGTTCATAATGCACGTAGACAAAATAGAGATATACATTATTCTGACTGCCTAGAAGAAATTAAAAAATGTATTAGATATACAAATGAGTACTTTGACATTGCTGATTCAGTTTGGTGGGAGTCATTTTTTAATAATCAATGTGATATCATTTCAACAACAACAAATGAAGATATACCTTTGAAAAATCCATTTATTTGGCCACAAAATGTGTCAAATGAACATGAGGAAATAAACATTATTGAACAACAACATTCTCAAGGTATTATTAATTCTTCATAGGCAGAGGAAAGTGAGATGTATATTGGTTCCAGAAGATCTCGTGCACAACATGAAGCCATGGAAGACCTTTACAGGGGTTCAATACAGGATATTAAGGAGGGTTGCATGATCGTAGTGCTAGTAGGTGGAGATCCCAATGGCTATCCATTCTGGGTTGCTAAAGTTATAAATGTCTTTACAGAAAATGAGGATGTTACAAGTGTTGAAGTACATTGGTATGCCACAAATACACACCCATTCAATGGTGTGTATAAGCCAAAGATGGTAGTTGAAAAAAAAAATGGCGGAAAGAGAAAAAGAAAGGGTATGAATATAAATCATCTCCGCACAGACATATTAAAATTGGAGGATGTTGACATACTTGTTTATGACTTCAATTTAACAAAGAGAGGAACTCTTCACTTCAAGATGATAGAGATTCTGAAAAGGTTGTTACCAGAAGGAATAACGTTGAGATGGGAGTCTGCTGAAACCAGTCATAGATCTAGAAGAATTTTGAAACTTGAAATGGTGGGCATGCATGTGGACTCAGATGGGGCACTAGTTGATGAAAGAGAAGAATATGGAACATCTTCGTCAACATCCAGTCACTCATTTGAAGATGTGAATTCTGATGGTGTGCAAGAAAATATGACTGATTTTGAATAATTGTTTAAGACAATTTATATAACTGATGTATGCATCGTCTCTTGAAATAAATTTTTTGATTTCTATATGGTGTTAAATGAGAAGTTATGAGTCATTTTTATGTTGTTGGATTATATGTCTTAATTATGATAATTTTTATTGTTTAGAATATCTACAATGAAACATTAAATTAGAGATATAAGGTATGTTTCATTCAATATAAAACTAATGACTTTTGAATTCATTTAGTGATGTAATTTGTTCATAATTTCATGGTTTTTTTATTTTATGGTTGGAAAATTTTTCAATTTCTTTTGTATCTGGCATGTTATGGTTGAGAGCATGTTGAATTTATACTTAGAAAAGAAAAATGTTATTCTACCAAAAACATTAGTCTGTTTTTTTCCTCATAAACAACTTTGTTATCCACACTAAAAATTTGGTTTTACTAGCATTTTTTTTTTTTTTTTTGAAGATTGACTCTAAGAAAAACCATCTTTCTAGTATCATCACTTTTTCGTTTTCAAGCTGTATTTTGCACGAAAATTTCGTTTTCACTGCCATTTTTAAAACATGTTCAAAATTGTCCCTAAAAAAAAACCATCGTTCCAGTATACACATTTTTCGTTTTTAGCACTATTTTTGACGTTTTTTCGGTGTTTTTTTGCCAGAGTTCCTGTTTTGAGTTTATAGTTCCCATTTCAAAGTTTACATTGTTATATGAAGTAGTTTTAGAAGTTACAGAAGATAAAAGAAGCATGTTTCATCAAACATCATGAATAAAGAGCGAGGAGATGAAGTAAAGGGAGTATTGATGATCTATCTAGTGTATTTTGTTGTTGTTGTTGTATTTATTACATTATCATCTATAGTGTTTGTTTTGATCATACTTATCATTTTGCAAAGAAGATTCTTTTTTTGTTGATATTATGTGTAGTTCTCGTTGGAGTCTACTATGGAAATAAATGAGAGTGTGGCTCTAAGAGGTTCATAAGTGGCGGTTTCCAGTAGATGGTGGCCCATAAAGTCATTCCACTAGAGAATTCCTAGCTGGTGGTGGTCAGCTATACTGTTAGAGTGGTATCAACTCCTAGCTAGTGGAGGTTAGCTAAACTATGTAAAATATTTTATTCATATAATAATAAGAGAACAAGAAGAAACACAACAACATCAGGTGGTTTTTTTCCCTTCAAGGTTTCCACAAGAAATCATTAGTGTCTTATGTGTGTTATTATTTGTATGGTTTTGTGTTTTGTTTTGATGCTTTAATCTCTCCTTATGTGTTTCAGTAATTAGAGAAAATTCTATAAATTCCACCACTGTTGATTCAACCCCCCACCTCTCAGTAGTGATATACATTCCAATAAGTGGTATTAGATCTAGTTTTCTCAAGTGATTATTAGCCACTCAAGAGTAGATAATGGACCATGGAAAAGAAAAAGAAGAAGTTGTCTCAGAAGAGGAAGAGTAGCAAACAAGCCTGAATTTTTTTAGAAGAACACCTCTTCTTGTTGGTAAAGAATGGTGAAAATAGTCATCAGGAATTACTAGATTTTCCTTGTACATGTAATGATGATGAGAGAATTGAGATTGATGGGTTAGAAGATGATAAAAATCAATTGAGATTGGTCTATCGGGGAAAATTGAAAGTAATCCTTTTGGAGAGAAATCATATTCATAAAATTATGAAGGTGAAGAGACATTCAAGATAGTGACCCTAGAAGTGGAGATTCAAAGGATCACAACCAATAATAAAGATCAATGAAATTTATTACCTTTTTTTTATGAAAATCATTATGCCTACATAGAATAAATCATCATATTAGAAGCTCAGCTAGAAGAAGGAAGGAAAATTGAAGAAGGAATGAGGAATAAGTATATAAAAAAGGAAGATCAGTGTCAAAGTCTAGAAGCTGAAGTGATTTCGTTCAGAAGTGATCTAGAAAATAAAACCACTTAGTTGAAATTATAAAAGAGTAGTAAAATGTGTAATTCAGTTAGATCAAATCTCAGCCTACATAATGGAGAAACACGTTCAAAAGAAGATATCAAAAATCCTATAGTAAAAGATAGTAGTGAGAGCAATAAGAAAGAAATACAATAATCAAAGAAGGAGATAAAAGGTTGATCTAAGTGAATTATTCTCATCAAAAAGTTCATTTCAACCTTTGGACATGTTAGATGCTTCAACTGTTAAAAAAATGGACATTTTGCAGTAAACTGTAGAAGCATACAATAAAACAAGTAGGCGAATAAGAAGCATCCTCAAGCGAACAATCAAGGAAGACAACACCCATCATCAAGGCCATATATATACGAGTATAACAATCCTTTTTATGGTTATTGCTACTCATGCAATGATTTTGGCCATAAAGCTATTAACTGCATGACCTATGTGAAGAAAAGGATATTCGAGTCTTAACCTTAGTTTCTTGGTAACAGAAGGTTTTATGTTTGTGACAACATTGGACATAAGGCTAGAGATTGCAAGTTTCTAGTGTGTTATAGGAAATCTAGCCAAAGGGAGAAAATAATGCAAGGCCAACCACACAAGAAGAATGAAGGGATCCAGAAGTCAAAGATCAACCTATCAAGGTTTGTAGGAGAAAGGAGAAAAAAAAGACTCTCATGAAAAACTAAATCCCACATGGTCTCAAGGGGAGAATATGGCCACATCTTGAGTTGCATGTAGAGCATTGGAGGTGCAGCCATATGAGAGAGATTATTGAAGAAGAAATTGTGTTTTAGCAAAGATATGTGTGGTCTTTGTGGCAACTACATGATATTTTAAGGTTCACTTATTTATGGTTTATCACTATTGTAGCTTAATATCTGTTGGATCAACCATATGTTCTTGTTAATAACATTAAAGCAATTTTCTTGTTTAAACCTTAATGATGTTTCAAAGACATGGGAGCCATGCATAAGACCCCATGTGCATGTTCAAAATTGATATTTGATGCAAATTGGATGTGAGTTGTGGTTTTATGATATTTTATTGATTGATGTAGTTATTACGATACATGATGACATCATGTGATACTAGATTATTTTGGCTTTTCTGAGGGTAACTTGCAACTAGGGTTTGTTGACACATATCCTTTTGATTTTGATTATATTATGCAAATGTTCCATCTACTGAGGCCATTTTGATTAGCGTTTTGAAAAAATATTTTTTATTGAGAATGATCTAGGTGGATGTTGGTGGCCACCCACCTATCCCACTTGGACCCCCACAACTATCTCTTTTAGTTTTTCAATTTCCTTAATTGTAGCACAATTACTATTATTAGCATTTTTTTAGGTCCTGAACTTCCAAAGCTATTTTGAGGCCGTAAATGACGCTTTTTAGGAAAAACGGGAGCAACATGGGTTGTAGATCGATGTTGCTCTTCCTAAAGTTGTATTTCTCGGATAGATCTTTCTAACAAGATATTATGTGCGTCAAACGGATATCGTATGCCAAAGTTACGACCCTAGGAATTTGATGCACCAATTTACCCAAATGGGGCCCATAGTTTAGCGTTTCATCTTCTAGGGTTACGTTTTTGATGTTTAGGGTTTTCCATTGTTTCTCAACAATAAATAGGCCTTTATCCATTTATGGGAGCATTTTATCCATTTAGGAATTGTAGTTTATATGACATGATTATTCCAGATGCATATTTCTAGTAGGATGCGTTAGTATGCTTACATGGAAAAGTTGGTATGTTGCTAGTGCTCATATTGCTAGATCACATTTATGTCACGTATTTTCATGAATGTGATGTTGCTATGGATATTAGATGATGGTGTATTGCAGTTAGAGCATATAGAGTGCGAATATTTCTACTCAATCGTTATATATATCTAGATGTATGATACATGCCACTACTAGGGTATTTTATATTTATATGGCTGAGTTGTGAATGGATGAGACCTTGGGAGAGATATGTTATTGTCAATGCATGGAGAGAGTCTATTGTTGCATGAATAATGAGAATATGTATATTTATAATGTTGTTTTGGTTCTAATTCTTCTATTACTTGGGATTTTGATCTCATTATATGAGGAGACAATTTGTTTACCTTGATAGCATGAGGTCAAGGAGATGATGAGTTGTTGACAATGTTTTATTGCAAAATATTAAGTTGTTGTTGTTATTGTTTCTTATATTGCTTCTTGGATGCATTAATTATTTGGCCATGCATTGATGATGTTTAAGAATTTTTTTTTTGTATTGTCTCAATTGATGCTAATGATGCATTTGTGATATGTTTCTCGGAGCTAGAGTTGGCACTATAGATATATGTTGCTATGATCTTGATCCTTCTTGATGATATATTGTTTACTGGTGATGAGGATGTATATGGTGTTGTCACCTTTTCATGTTATTTGTTTTACTTCTATCATATCATTATGTTGCAGATGTATATGTAGACTACGATGGTTGCTATTATTTTTACCATGATTGTGATACACAGAGTTCCTTTTTGTTGTTGAGAGCTACACATGTGTTGTTGTCAAGATCCTTGTTTATGATTGAGGTGTCAAGAGTAACCATATGATATGCATTATACTCCTATTGTTATTGTTGCTACATAGAGCACATCATTTCTCATTGATACCATGTATTTGTCACATGTCATTGTATTTATCATGCATAGAGGAGAGGACACCTATGTGAGTTTATAAAATCCATGTGATAGTATTGTCTCATATTTGGTGCATTGGTCATGGAGAGACACATGATGTCTAGCATGTGTTGTAAAAACTGTCAATTTCAGCTATGTATGAACTATTGGGTGTCAAAATCATGTTGTGTCTTGTATATCATTGATATAGCCTTGTTTCATTGGGCGAATGATGTAAAATTAGGACCATAGAATCATTGGTTAGTGATTGGCATACTTATAGAGATTCATATATCATCCATAGGTGCTTATTACAATGATGTATTTTATCCATGAATCCTTGCATTTGCATTGGACTTAATTGTATATCATTGGTCAAAGTTAGTTGAAGTCCTAGTCCATGAGGAGTAGTCTCTTGCACTTGGCAATGGTGAGTGTGTGTTATATTTTTTGCATGGCTAGTCACACGCATGGGGGGTAACAGGGGGGTGACAACCCTCCTTTTTGTTGCATCGGGTGCAACAGGGGGGTCACAGGGGGGTGGTATCCCCCATACACATTGTTCAGGTTAGCACCCCAGGATTTTTTCCTTTCCTGTATGTATGTAGAGCCAAATATTGTGGGCAAAACTACACATGGTTTTGTATATGTGTTTTGCACATCATTTTGGACATGATGGTTTTTTACCATGGTATTTTGTAGATCTGGTTAAGGGAACTATAGTTATTTTCTAATCCAGGGTTAATGGATTGGGGTTTGTGAATGCTTAGACATGTTTATAAATGTATTGTAACATTGAAAGGAACATAATGAAAAATCAATCTAGCACTGCCGATTTTCAAATATAGGGGAAAATCTCTGTGTATTTGTTTTATGTTCTCGCGATTGTATATTTTCTATTTTAAGAATTAGTTTGCAGCTAATTGTTGTATAGGGCCAAAACCTACATTTGGTATCAGAGTTATTTCAGCTCCAAGGAGGCACCTTTACTGCTAAGGGGTTTTCTGCTTGGGCTTATGGTAGACCCTGTTCAGTGGGAGATCTATGGGATCAATTCTTACGGTGAAAGAAGATGGAGAGCAGTGGAAAGATAGAGATCGAGAAATTTAATTCTCAGAGTTTTGAGTTGTGGAAGCTCAATATGGAGGATCTGTTGGTGGATAAAGATCAGTGGATCATGGTAGTTCTAGGTACTAAACCAATGCAAATTCAGTAGAAGACTAGGTGAAGTAGGATTGGAAGGAAAAGAGAAAAATACAGTTATGTATCTCATATTTAGTATTGTTGAATATATGAGGCGAAGCTATGATGAAGGAATTGTGAGTCAAATTAGGGACTTGGTACTAATCTAAGTCTCTGGTGAACAACTTTTTCTTGCGGAAAAGGATGTATAACCTAAGGATGAAGGATGGAGACTCAGTCACAGATCATCTAAACACCTTTAACACTTTGTTAAGCTAGTTGTTATATGTTGATCTAAAAATTTCACATGAATATCAGTGCATCAATTTTTTGTGTTCTCTACCAAATTGATGGGATAGTCTGGTTTTCCCAATAGTTAGCAATACCACTACCTTGAAGTTTGATGAAATAGTCACATCCTTGCTATTGGAAGAGATGAGACGGAAAAATATGGAGAGCCATAATGGGTATGCCTTGTCTGTACAAGTATGCTCCTAGAAATAGAAATAAAAATAATTCCTCGAGTGGGGTATCTAAATATAGAGGGAGATCTAAATCTCTAAGAAAACTTGTAAATGTATGTTGGAAATGCAGAAAGGAAGGGCAGTACAAAAAATACTATAGATCTAAAGCTCCTGAGAAAGGAAAGGGATATGATGATGCTCCTTCTGTAGAGGCGAAAACAACTTCAAATGAAGGTGGGGATGTGTGCTTGGCTTCTTCTTCAAGTAAAACTGTAGATCATGAGGCATGGTTGATTGACTCAAGTGCATCCTTTCACTTCACTCCCCATAGGGAGCGATTATACAAGAATGAGAAATATTATGGTGATGATGTCTTCTTAGGGGATGATGGGAAGGTCATAATCATCAAACATTCAAAAACGAAGATGAAGTTGCAAGTTGGAAGGATTAGAACACTTCCTAGTGTTCTACATATTTCTACATTAGCCATAAATCTTATTTTTGTAAGGATGATGGATGATGCAGGTGTAAAAAAATTGTTTGAGAAAGATACCTGCAATATGGTTTAGGGAGCACTAGTATTGATGTGGGGAGTTTGGATTGGAACTTTGTAGAAGATTCTTGGTAGAATTCATATTGATGGGTGCAACAATTTTATGGTTCCTGAAAGTGGAGAAGAAAGCGTAGTGGTCTCTGGAGAAAAGACCATGTTATGGCATCAAAGGCTTGGACATATTGGAGAGAAGGGCCTTCAAATACTACATGGTAATGGTATGGTAGAAGGTATGTCTAATTTCTCTCTGGATTTCAATTTCTATGAACATTGTGTATATGGGAAGTAGAATCGAGTGAGTTTTCCCTCTGGTACTAAGAGGGAAAAAGCGAAATTAGAGCTTGTTCATAGTGATGTGTTTGGACGTATTTCAGTTCCATTACTGGGTAAGTCTATGTACTATGTCTCCTTTATAGATTACTTCTCAATGAATACATGGGTATACTTCCTCAAGAAGAAATTTGAAGTCTTTGACAGGTTTAATGTATTTAAGGCTCTGGTGGAAAATCAGACAGAGAAGAATATCAAGGTGTTCAAGATAGATAATGGTGGAGAGTTCTATAAGAAGAATTTTGAAGAGTTATGTAAGACATGTGGTATAGCATGATAGAAGACTACTCCACACACACCTAAAAAACTAAAGTTGCATAAAGAGTGAAAAATACATTGATGGAAAATGAAAGAATCATGCTTAGTGGTGTCGAGTTAGGACAAGAATTTTGGGCAGAGGCAGTGGAGACTGCATGTTACCTAGTTAGCAAATAAACTTCATCAACATTGGAGGATAAGACACCACATGAGGTATGGACTGGTAAGAAACCCTCTCTTTCACATCTGAAGGTATTCAGTTGTGATGCATATGTACATGTTCCAAAGGAGAAAGAACAAAGTTGGATAGTAAATATGAAAGGTGCATCTTTATTGGGTATAAGGATAGTTTAAAAGGTTGTAATCATTGGAAACCAGAAACAAGGAAGGTTGTGAACAACTGAGATGTGGTGTTTTAGAGAGTTGAA